>JAOUQT010006607.1:0-12380 GCA_025769995.1 Xyliphius kryptos | reverse complement strand
CCAACCAACAAACCATCAGAATGGGGCAGAAATGATTATTCAAGTGTCCCTTATTATCCTGGCATGGTTGATGGTAAGAGACACTGCTGCTTCTGAGTATTTTCAGAAACCTGATCTACTGCGATTTTCACACATGACCATCTATAGTGTTTACAGAGCATTGTCATTAAAAAAGAAAATATCCAGTGAGGGACAGTTGTGTGGATAAAAATGACCTTGTTGATATCAGTAAAAGGGTCAGAGAAGAATGAACAGACTGGTTGGAGATGATGATGATAGAAAGACAAAAGTAACTCAAATAACCACTGGTTACAACCAAGGAATGTAGAGAACATCATCATCTTTGTTGTAAGTATAATACCAAGAATTAAGATAGTTCTGAAGGGAAAAAGGGGTCCAAACACTTACTAGCATGGTGTACCAACTAAAGTGGCCTTTGCCAAAAATATTCATTTGCCTGACTTCACACACATTATTCTTAATCCATAGGGTTAAATGATTATTATGATGCTTTGTGCACTGGTGGGCAGTCATGTTGGAACAGGAAGTGTCCATACACAAACAGGAAATTGTCCAACATCTCTTGGTATGATGAAACATTAAGAGTTCCTTTTCACTGGATCTAAGGGGCGGAGCTGAACTTCCGAAACACAACCCCGCACCATAATGCCCACTCCACCACACTTGGCACAAATCAGTCAGAAAATTACTGCTCTCCTGGAAACCTCTAAACCCAGACTCGTTGTTCAAAATGCCAGCTGGATAAGGGTGAGTCTTCTCTCCGGAGAACAAATTTCCAGTGCCCTTTAGTCGTTTGATGGCAACGTGCTTTACACCACTGCGGCCGACACTTTGCATTGTGCTTCATGATGTAAGGCTTCCCAGTAACTTTGTTCGAACACCATTCACAGTTGACTGTGTAATATTTAGTCGTAAGAAATTCCAAGACTGGATTTGTTGCTGGTACAAGTGGATATCACTGGGCTCCCGAGAGTGACCCATTCTTTCTCAAATGTTTGTAGGGACAGTCTGAATATGTCGGCTCTTGATTTCAAGCACATGTGGCCAGTGATGTAATAGAAACACCTGAATTAAATTATTTGGATGGGTGTGTGTGTGTGTGTGTGTACCTTTTGCCAATGTTACACGTTTGGTATATGCAACTCCTACAGGTGTGTGTGTCGTGCACTCCAGTTCGTGAGGTCATCCGGCTGTTCGATGTGACGGAACGAACAGCACTGCACAGACACGCTACTTGTCGGAGGTGCATTGACTGCGGAGGGGAGCTGCGGGACACCATAGTGCACTTCGGCGAGAGAGGAACCCTGGAGCAGCCGTTAAATTGGAAAGGAGCGGCGGAGGCAGCAGAGCAGGCTGACCTCATCCTCTGTCTCGGCTCCAGCCTGAAGGTCAGCTACCAAATGATGCATGAGATGAGATCAGATTTTCTCTGAAGGCTCTCTGATCATTCCTCATTGACCATTGCTTTACAGGTCCTGAGGAAGTACGCATGCTTGTGGCACACGAAAAGAAAAGCTGCTAAAAGACCAAAACTTTATATTGTCAACCTTCAGGTAAAGCCCTCACACCTCTGTTACTGCATGTCGCCCTGTTTGTTTAGTGCTGTAACGGCATTTGTGTGTGTAGTGGACACCGAAAGATGACTTGGCCACTCTGAAAATCCATGCAAAGTGCGATGATGTCATGCTTCTCCTGATGGAATATTTAGGAGTTGAAATTCCGACCTACAGCAGGTAAGGTTGATATTTGTGGCTAATTTTCTTTTCTAAAGTGTGTCTTTGTAGTGCACATCTAAATAGAGACCTGGGAGTCATGTGGTGCAGTATGAGGACCAGCATCCGTATTTGATACTTGTCTTTGACACACACACACTTTGTTCATCCAAATATTTTTCTGCATATTATGGGTCCAAGCAGCAACATTGGTGCGGGAAACCATAATCCCCACAGACATGAAACTTTGTCAGTATGTATTATTCAGGGGCCCAATCTCAGCCCATTTCGACTTTCAGTATAATGTCTGATGATGTCATCATGCATTCTAAAAGAACCATCAAAACATGTGACCATATATGGAGAGTCTAATGAATACATCATACATTCTAAAGCCTCTTTCATAACTCAGGTCCTATGGGGTATGTCCTAATGTGTTGCTGACACTTTAATGATAATAATGTTTGAGGGCAGTGATGACTCAGTGTTTGAAGCCTCTGGGTTACTGATTCGAAGGTCGAGGATTCAAGCCCATACTTGCTCCAGGGGTGCCATACTGCATTTATACAGCCATATATAGTCACATACAGTTTGATGGTTTGTCACAGCAGAACTGTAAGTCCAAATGGGCTGAGTATTGGTTAGCTCTCAGGCTTTTGCTTGGACCCCCTCAATTGCCTCTTGCAGGCTATATTTATTGATATTCTCGCTGATGTTCTGCTCATATCGCCTCTTACATTTTTATGTTGAGAGTAGTACTCCAAATCCAATAAGACTTGCTATGCATTCGCATGCTACTCTCGCTTTTGTGTGGGGGAAGAAAAGACCCATCTGATTGAATTGGAGCTATTTTAACTACTTTACCTCGGTCAGTTTACGAGCTACAAACAAGAATTTTGGCATCCTCAGAACCCGCTATGCTGAAACCTGTCACCTCAGATTACAGACACATTGCACTCTTGCTTGCTTTTTACCTCACTTACAGTATCGCCATTAAATTACTACAGGACAAGTTGAGGATGGAGTGGATGCCATCACCACACAATCAGACTGTGTACAATAGAGGCATAGTGCAAAAATGGCAATAGAACACAGTGTACAATAGAGGCATAGTGCAAAATTGGCAATAGAACACAGTGTACAATAGAGGCATAGTGCAAAATTGGCAATGGAACACAGTGTACAATAGTAGCATAGTGCAAAATTGGCAATGGAACACAGTATAAAATAGTAGCATAGTGCAAAAATGGCAATGGAACACAGTGTACAATAGTAGCATTGTGCAAAATTGGCAATGGAACACAGTATAAAATAGTAGCATTGTGCAAAATGGCAGAAATTGTGCAGTACAGACAAGGTGCAAAAATGGCAGTAAGGTGCAGGAGTTATTTATAAATAATAATTATTAATAAATAAGTAGAGTACTTATAGCTATTGTTAATATTGCGTATATATGGTCCATGTGTAATTATTGAGTCCAGTATGTTTGTATATTGTCAGTGTAGGGTCTTGAAGTAACAGACGTGGCACACAGGTCACAGGCAGGGCACTGACTGAAATTTGGTCAGATTCTTAGCTACATCCATGAGAAATACTGAGACCCGGGTTCAGTTACGTGGACATGTGCCAGCACTACGCATTATTATTAATATTAATATAATTATTATCATTATTATACATTTTTCCATTTCCATTACTGTGGTCCGCTCACTACTGTCTTTTTTTGTCTCTCGTCTTCAAAATTGAGCAGTTTACAAGGTTGTGATATAATAATAATTACTGACATGTCTGCTTAATTTTACAGATCCGAGGATCCCATTTTTAGCTTAGCCACACCTCTCAGACCGGACGAACAGGACACTCACAGTCGTAAAACCTTAGCGCTTCCAGCTGCTCTGGAGCCATTAGAGACCGATTCAGTGAATCTGGCTAAAGGGACAGAGGTACAAGGGGGCTGGTTTGGACGTGGTTACTCCAAAACAAGAAAAAAAAGGAAGTTGTGATGTAGTTGTGCTTCAGGGTAGCAGACACAATCCCATATTATCATGATTACATTGTCAATGCTACATTATATTGTATTAGAATACTCAGTCGGATTTCAGTGCAGCTTTGCTCCGAGTGGTATAAAAGCGCACATCTATTCGTCGAGATGATAAAAGTGACTTAAAAAAGCAAAGGTGGATCATAGAAGCATATTTTCATACAATACTGTGCAGATATTATAGTCACAATGATCTTGGATTTCCAAATATTACTTTTCCAGCAGAATTTATAGACAAATGTCAGTGAATAATGCTATATTACTTTACACACTACTGTGAGACATACCACGTTTCAAAACGTAATGTAGGGTGGTTTATTTTGCTGCTAAAATGCAGCAAATATGATGTCAAAATCTCCAGGCCAACTCTAACGGATTCCTCTAAATGTACCTAAAAAAAATTAATAAAATTGTACAAATTAAATGTACCTTGGAATAGAGGTCATTAGCGGTTAGTTGTGGCTAAATGGATAGGGTAGAGGGCTGGGGACCGAAAGATCGCTGGTTCAAGTGCCGTTGAATTATGCACCTCAATGGGGCAGCACACTGCTACCTGCATGGGTTAAATGCAGAGAAACAATTTCCCTACGGGGATAAATAAAAGTAATCAAAATTCTTCGTGGGACAGATGTTTTTTAGTCCCGCTTGATTTCGTCCCACTATCGCCAACAATCGGCAGCATTTGTCCCACTCCTGAAACGCCATATTCAACCAGCTCTCGCCTTGCCTGGGCATTCCAGCGTCCTAATTTGTGGAGTGTACATGTTCTCCTGTTCGAAATGCTTCCTTAATGTAGAACAGTGGAGTATATATTACCGGCGTGCTACCGGTTACACACCTGACTATAGAGCCACTGGTGCAAGTGTACTACCATTGATGTAGTAGTCACCTTGTGGGTACGGTCTCAATATAATTTATGCGATTGTTGGTTTTAGAGTCACAATATTTTAGCGAATTGTTGTCCTTGAATGCATTGATCAGTCACTGCATTATTATTATCATTTCATATAGACTATTAATTTTAGGGATTTTTTAACTCCTGCACTGATGGGATTGATTAACTGCCTACTCCCGCAAATCTTACAATGCAAGATATTGTGACTAGGAAGTGAAATTGATCTGTTTGCCACCAAGTTTGCACACAGTGGAATTGGTCCTATATGCACAACACTTGTGAACTGAGCACGTGCCCGGTTGTTAGGTGCCTTTCCTAAGGGCCCTTCAGCTATATCTTCAGGCTATATCTTTAGGAACTTCTAGTCGCAATGGCAGTTGCCTTAACTACAAGCCTACGACTGCCCCATGACTTTGATTGGGAGTGGGAGTGCAGACTTTAAATGTGGTTTAAGGGAAAAAGCACACCAAATATCGATTGCCCTTACTTCATTACTTTTATTACTAAAGAAATGTATTATTTTTGATATTTTAATCTTTGGCATATTTGCTGACACCGTTCTTCTGGAAACTTTTGTCTATCGCACTTGCAGATAAGCTCGGCAGACATTAGCAGTTTCAGCCGTTTGGCACCTTATTTTCTCAGGTATTAAGCAAAATGTGATTCTGTCACTTATGCTTGTCATGTGCCGTCATAGACAAGGTAGACTAAATGTACCCAAATTCTAGCTTCTTTTTGGCTGAGTTTCTATTTATTCACTCCACTATGTCTATTCAGTGGAAGGTCAGAACATTAAAGAAATCTGTAGTGCAGAATATTTAAAAGTAGCTTGCTAGGCAAAAATTGTATAGCAGTGATCACTGCTTGCACACTTGGTCAACTAACTATCCGGTGTAAAATGGTGATGTGTTGGACAAATGGCACCAATCAGATCTAAAATTTGAAGAGCAAAGTGAGAAAAAAAAAAAAAAAGTAATGTTAATCAATTTTATAGTAGAATATTGACCCCCACTGGAAGTCAAAAGCCAGGATCAGCCATCTGTCAGTAGTTTTGTGTTAAGTGCGGCAGTAAAAAGAAAAATAAATAAAATTAGCAAGTAAGGAAAAACTAACAGAACTAACAAATACGTTTTAGTAGATTAAACAATTAGATCATAATTAGATTTGAAAGGACTGTTGAAATATTGAGTAATATTTTGTAATATCACCAACATTTCAACGTGAATGATATTTAGCTAACTAAAGTTAACAATCAATATGATTTGTGGTCGAAAATCTATTGATGTTTTGTCAGCAACCAAATGTCCTCTTTATTACCAGAGTTCTACCAATCTTTATTTCATAGGCATTACTGAATAACATATCTAATGTAATACAGACAGGACACGGAAGACTATTAATTAGCCAGTAGTTATTCGTATGTCTCAGGGCACCTCGAACCCGGTACTTGCTGCATTTTGTTGACATGGCATCCTCATTTCATGACGAAAAAAAAATTCAATGTGTGACTGACTTTGACTGCGGACAGGTATTTGGCGTGAGCTAAGTTAATGGCGTAGTATTACATTACTGTGGATAATGTACTCGGATAAAAGATAATTGTCTTGTATATAAATGTGTATATACATTACATTTTTCACAACGTAGCTAAGAACGTTTGTTACAATTTTATTTTTGAAGGTTATTTTATGGTAGCAAGTGAGGTCCTTCAGATTATACGGATATAAATGGAGCATCGAGCAAATAGGATTTTCTCGTTTAACATTATTTATATTCCAAAATGGGGTTTGGTGTTAGAATTTTGCCACGTGTCTTAAACATGTTTAACATAACCGTCGTGTCAAGTCGTACACCGTCATCATGTTACCTTTAATTTTTTTGTGTGGTCAAAAAATAAAATATTGTAGTTTATTGTTTCTTGTTTTTTAATGTGCTGAATTATTGTTAACCTATGTAACTGTTTAAAGATCCCGGAATTCAATGTTTCGACAGACTACGCGTAAGGTAAAGGTTGGACTAATTTTGTCCTCCGAACTGCCCTAATGCTTTGTGGCAAACTTTCAACAGAGATTATTTGAGTTGCTGTTCACAGTTCCACGCTGGCATTCACTGAACTCCTGAGAGTGACCCTAAAATCAGTCTGCATGCCTAGATACTTGATTTTGTAAAACTGTGGCCATGGAAGTGATTGGAAAGCTTGATTTCCATAATTTGGATAGGTGAGCAAACACTTTTGGCAATATAATGTACATTGAGATGCGTTCATGTGCTTGGCTGATTAGACATTTGTTATGCAAGTAAACACCTAATAAAGTGGCCGATGAGTGTGTATTCTAGTCCCTATATTTTATGTTATATTACCACAACATTAGAAATTATAATATATGTTTGTGTGCGATGGTACGTTCTCTAAAGTTTTCTAAGTAATCCTTACGGAATTCACACGTGTCGGACAAACCACATTCCCAAAAACAATTTCCGGAAGCAAGAAGAGTATAAAAGGAGCATCCACCAAAGGCTTAGTCATTTATTTAGAATTGCCATTAATGTATGTTTAGTGGCATTTCCTGATATCGGAGGACAAGGCACTGGTCGCGGTTTGACTCTGCCCTTATCGCTAACGATGCTACATGCTTTCACCTCACACATCACTGCAAAGCGTCCTTGAGTATCTTGAATTCTATTTTATAAATAGAACGCCTCACATTGTTTTGCCTATGTTCAGGGGGGTTTTAGCCGGGTGCTCCGGTTTCGTCCCGCGTTCCAAAGACATGTACAATGAAACCCGCAGCTGTTTGGGCTTAGGATCGGACAATTTAGTGTCTCCAGTTCATCCCGGCATACATGTCTTTGGACTGTGGGGGGAAACCGGAATACCCGGATAAAACCCCCCTGAATTATATGATTTTAATATCGTTTTGGTAATATCGGATTTGTACAGTGAAATATAAAGTAAATCAGGTGAGAATTGTCTCTCTTAATTTTATTGTCCGAGAACAGAGAAGGACGGCGACTGCTGTTTAACATCTTTATCCAGACTTTATCAGTTTCTCTACAGCACCGATAAGCTCTGGGAAACGTGTGTTCTGAAAATGCCCACGGTCTGTAAATTTGTGAAGCTCCGACTTCAGTCTGTCTGCTACTTCCTGCTGCTCCTCCCACGGTAAGAAAGGGTCGTCCGTGGAGCCGAACTGGAAAATGTGTTTCACGTTGGCTCTGATCTTCTCCCACTCCCATGGTCGGCTGAAATACCCTGAGTGGGTGAGAGGATAGAGAGAAGAAAAAAATGTGGGTAGAGCAAGAGGGTGGCTTATGGGGGTACATTGTTTATGTAATAAGCCCAGAAACTAAAATTTCCTCCTAATATAGGGGCAGCGCAGTGGGTAGAAGCACCTGGGTTTGCTCCCTGGGTGGAATTTTACGTTCTTCCAGTGTTCGAGTGGGTGAACTGCAGAGTCCAAATTTCCAGCGAGATGCTGTTGATGCTGAAAATTACAAGGAAACTTGAGCATCCCCACATGGACACGGCAAGAACGTGCAAATTCCACACAGAAATTACCCAGTGCGCCCCACTCGGAGATCAAACAAAGATCCTTCATGCTATAAGGCGGCAGCACTACCCACTGTGCCGTTTACATGAGGGAGATTTTGACATAACCACCAACTAAGGCACATTATCAGTGACGCCCATTCCATTGTAGAGCACGCACACATGGAAATTTAAAGACAACAATTAGCCTTGTCTTTGGGCTGTGGGAGGAAACCCACTTGGACATGGAAAGAACATGCGAACTGCACAGAGAAAAGACCCTGGGCGTCCTACCCGTGAAAACGAAACCTCAATCTTCTTGTGCAGAGACGACAGTGCTTCGATCTGCACCATTGTGCCACCTGAGGCACTCCATTAGTTTTGCAAATAAATACAAATATTGAAAGTCCTCACCGCTCTCTCTCTCGTTTTCATCTCCCAGGTCCGATGTGTAGGCGCCTACCAGGATAATGGCAAAAACCGTGTGGGTCTCGCTGTACCTGGGGCGCAGTTAGATGGAAAACACAATTTTTTTTATTCTGAGAAACTTTTGTTGTCAATCATTCTTTTGTTATCTATAGCTTAATCCACATAGGGTTACGGGACACAAATTAACCTGCTGGAACATGAGGGGAACATGCAAATTCCGCACACAAATTTCCCCCAGTTCTTCTTATTGTGAAGCGACAGCACTACCTACTGCACCGCTGTGCCACCCTCTGTTCCAATTGTTCTTCATTATGTAACATCTGTTTGATACATAATGAAATTTTGACCATAGGAATTTTGACGATCATCTTACTGTAATGACCAGTACCTCATAGCAGCGGCAGCTCCTGAGCTGTGGCCAATGATTATTGTCTCCTCGTCACACCGCAGCTCCTTCTCCATGAACGGCAGCCATACGCTTTCTCTGGCGGTCACTGCGAGATTTATGAATTCATTTCAAGTTAACCCTTATAAACACTTCGACAGCTCTGGAATATTGGGGTGTGTTTTGTATGCATCTTTATCTACCAGGGTCAGGCATGTTCCTCAGCTCACTGGACACACCCACTATCTGCAGGATCAGTACAGTGATATATAGATTAACAGACAGACAGGTAAGCAGAGTGACACAGCAACAGGTAGACAGACAGCCAGATGAACACTTAGCTATCCACACAAACAGACAGCTAGACTATCAGATAGACAGGAAGCAAGACAGTTAGACTAGCAGATAGACAGATATAAATCCTACTAGACAGGATTAAAGCTAAACAGACAGACAGACGGATACAAATACTGATAGCTACTAACATAGACATATTATAACCAGTGAAGCAGAAAGACAGACAGACTGTAAGCCAGACAGATGGACAGAAAGACAGAAAGGCGGACAGATCTGCGAACAAACTTAAATGTATCACTAATTTGATTAAATTAAAAAAAATCAATCCTAGTATCGCGATACTAATAATAAGATGTATCGTAATAAGCTTATGGTCCTGATCTTATATTATCGCCCAGTACTATAATTATTATCTAAAGGGCATAAAATTAACAACAGAAGACAGACACGATTAAAGATGAAAGAATATTAATCATAAACTGTTCATATTAGAAATTTAAACCAACCACACCTGGTTCATGTGTTCATTGACCCATCCATACCAGTTACTGTGTAAAACATCACCTGCTCCATTTCCTGGAACAATCACCACTTTCTTCACTGGCATGACTTTATATTTAATAATGAATAATATCTAAATCATAATTAAACCCTACAACTTTATCAGAAGGAGATTACTTCGTCTCTTGCTGGAGACTTAAAAACCAACCGTGTTTACTGCCACCTGCTGGAGACATTCATGTCATGTCGTTCGCCGTCATCAATTGCAATGGTTGGATACAAAGATGTGCAACGTGGGGATATGGGGTTTAAACTAATTGGTGCTGTCGGTAATTTTGTGTAATTTGGGACAATGATTTGCAATAATAACTCTCCGTGAGGATTTGGCGTGTTCTGTTGCATGTTTTTTTTATAAAGATTTTTCTAAAGTAGCCTTAGTGTGTGTGAATGTTTGTGTGACTGTGATGGAGTCGCGCCATGTCTAGGGTTTTTTCTGCACTTGCGTCCAGAGTTGTAGGCTGGGCACAGACTGACCCCGTGTGGATTAAGCGGAACATAATAATAATAATAATTATTATTATTATTATTATTATTATAAGTCACACTTACACAGCGCCTTTCACAATAACCGAATAAATAAAAGTTGGTGATGACGCCACAGCCAGGTCACGTGGTCGATAAATCATTTAATTTAAATAAATTTATGTTTGCGTATTTTTTATAAAGTTATAAAGTTTTTTATACAGTTTAACAGTTATAAATATTTATATTAATAATAATTCGCTTAATTTTGAAAGACATCAGTCTGGTCAAGTTTTATTTTGTTTATATTGTTTCAAGACTGTTTCATTAGGTCACGTGATCTCTTAAGGAAAGCTTTCCGCGTCACATGACTCGAAAGCTGTAATCTAAAATGACATTGAAGAACAGCCCCGCCCACTCGATGACGTCAGGTTCCAAACCCAGTATTTACAGTTGGATGAGAGACGGTATGAATAATGTTTAGAGATTTTTTATTTTATTTCTTTATATATAAATATATAATGTACTCTCTGTGCTTTACAGTGGGTTTGGCTGAATACTGAAACGTGCTAAGCTTTTATTATTACGCGTTAGTTAACTTCAGCGGCATTTTGTATTTATATCATCGTAGGTGTGTGCAATATCACGATATTTTGCGATATTTTTGCGACAACGATGCTCATTGACGATATATGCGGCAAGGCTTAAAATCTAGAGTTTATTAGTAGCTTCCACTGTAAATAGTTGAAATGTGCACATATAATACAAGGATATTAACTCGAAAGAGCCCTTAAATGTTATTATATAGTATTATGTGTGTTTATTACATACACATGCACCTAGCTTAATTTAAACCTTGTTCAGCCAGAAAAGGTTTTTTTTACCTTAGAGAAGCCTTTTAGATGTGAGAATGTGTGTATTGCAGGTCTTTAACTTTTCCCAAGAGAACTCTTAAAGGTTCTAAGCTTTAGCATATTTTTTGGGATCAGATTACTTCATCAGCTGTTGTATGAAATGAATCTATTGTATTGTAATATAATACAAGATAAGACGACTCTGATAAGAAAAATTAGATGTTTTTGTGATGGAGTGGAACATTAAACATGCAGTTTGGATTTAGTGGTTATTTACAAACCTGAAAGACTGGACACTGAATAGAGAAGGACAAAGATATATTCAGGCTTTTAAGAACATGAGCATCCTAGAAAATTGTTGAGCATCCGGACGTTGTCGTTGTTGTAAGATACAAGTGGTTGTTTTCATCCATCGCAGCATTTTGCGTACACAAGTGCTGACTGATTTGCTAATGTTTGATGCTGATTGGTTCGAATGGCTGATTTGTGTATTTTTTTTATACAGATCTGTATAATTCCTGAGATGTCTTACACCCTGAGCTTGGCCACAGCTGCTGTTTTCATGGCTCTCATGGTGTCTGTGAGCAGCTTGGCACAAAATTTAGACCCAAACGTAGTCAAAGCAGCCAACTTTGCTATGGTCTTCCACAATCGCATGACAAACTCTCTATATGCGTATACAGTGGAGGACATCCTGTCTAACTCTGTTCAGGTATGTGACACAATCTCTCGGTACTAAACGTTCAGTTTCCTGTTTTAAGTCACATTTGATCAAATGTTAGTAAAGAGTTTAATGCAGTGTGTTTATTCTGTGAGCAAGTTATGCTCCTGAATGTTATAGTACTTGTTTTGAGGATGTTCGATAACTAAAGATTTATTGCCATCGCCAAGGCGGGTTGCACTAGCTATCCCTAGCCAACAGACTATTACCTCTGGCGTTTCCCTATCTGAAGGCATCTAGTAAGGTCCTGCATTACCCAACTTTGTCTGTTCGATTGCTTCAAGGTTTGATGAGGAACTGAGTCAGAATGTGTATGGTTGTATCACTGAAATTTTAGTTAAAGAAATTTTATTACAGAGGTAATCTAGAGGTTACTTGAGGTTGATGTATAAAGTATGTGTGTGTGTATACAGGGGTTAGACAATGAAACTGAAACACCTGTCATTTTAGTGTGGGAGGTTTCATGGCTAAAT
>JAOUQT010006596.1:0-12380 GCA_025769995.1 Xyliphius kryptos | reverse complement strand
AGACAGACAGACAGACAGACAGACAGAAGGAGGGATGGAGTGATAGATACACAGATCTCTTTATTAACTCCATAGTTATATATTTCTGTGTTTTATTTCAGACAGACAGACAGACAGACAGACAGACAGACAGACAGACAGAAGGAGGGATGGAGTGATAGATACACAGATCTCTTTATTAACTCCATAGTTATATATTTCTGTGTTTTATTTCAGACAGACAGACAGACAGACAGACAGACAGACAGACAGACAGAAGGAGGGATGGAGTGATAGATACACAGATCTCTTTATTAACTCCATAGTTTTACATTTCTGTGACGTTGTGTGTAAATAGTGTGTGTTTGCAGGTTGGAGCAGGAGATTGAGGAGCTCGAGACTGGAGTTCCTACATTTACATCCATCAATAATAAACAGGACATTATAAATGTAAGTTTGTATTAAGATGAGAAATCTTATTGTTGTGTCTTTTGGGCTCAATTATTTTGATCTTGTAGAGAATTATATTAGATCGTGAAGTCATGTGGGTTTTAAGTTATTTACTATGAGATTGTGACATGTAAGTATCTAGTAACAGTTTATAGATTCTAATAGCATTAGTATATTAATTGTAGAATTCAGTAGCACTTCTATTTATAATGAGATAGGAGGCTCATACACAATCACAGTTTCCGTCAGTCTTTGGGAAATATTGGTCTTTGAAAGTAGAAGTATAGTTAAAATACTTTGAATGCATGTTAGTATTACTAATAATCAATATGTTTAATGTTATCTTATTTTTCTTTGTATTGCAGTTATAGAATAACATAAAAATGCAGTTTCTTCAGTAAAGAATTCATAAAGAATTGACCTTGTATTGGAGGAATCTTTTATTTTGTTAACTGTCTGTCTCGATTCACACAGGAATGTGTTGTGAGGGCAGAACTATTGTATTATAACATAATTATATAGATATTATAAAATAATGATTACTATTTGGAGCAGTGATGAACTTTCAATATATAGTGAATAGATGGAGACCATTGGGTGGATCCTATCGTGTTAACTGGAGAACAATGATTGGGGAAAAGGAAAGAACTCAAATGTGCAAATAAACCAAACAAAATAGGAAAATAATAGTCCTTGCCCTAAGTTGCTCTGCCTCAAATTACCTCGGGTCAAGACTCTATCACCTAGCCACTATCCGGTTCATTCGGTTCCAGTATCCCTAACCTTTCACAAACATTATGACTAGGTGTCTAGCTCCTCACATGATTAAATAAAGGTTACACAGGTGCCTCTGTTGTCTGTGATTGGCCCAGTGGTGTTAGAGATATCAAGTTTTAGCGCCTCCTTCTTCTGCCACTGCGTTCCAGCAGAGTGCCAGCCAGGGAGCACCTCTTAGGCTCCCTGGTAGTCGGTGGTGGGGGTATCTGACCTCTTACAGTAATAGTTGTGATATGAATAGCAGTAATATGAATTATTGTATTATGTTATAATTTTATAAATAAATTGACACAGTCTGTGAGGTTTCTGTACATTTTCTTCCTTTGTTTTTTTTTCTTTCAGACAACTGATGGCTCAGGAAAAGGTAATTACTTTATATGTTATATATTTATTGTTTTATTAATTTGTAAGAAATTATAATTAGTTCATAGGCTGAAAATACTGCATTAAATATAAATTATAAATCAAATACAAATAATGAATGATAAACATAATAATAACAAAGACTAATAAGCTAAACTAGCAACCAGGGAAGCAACACAATCCCCGGAACTATTCCACACTCCACTCGTTGCTGGAGCAGTAGTTTGCATTAGAGAACACGCGGATGTGTCGCTTCAGGAATACGGCAGTGGGTGTGACCGAAAGGGAGTGCATCTCGCAGCTTGCCTTGAACCGATCCATGGCGACACAAGTTGTGAATGTGGAACAGAAACTTTATTAGACTTTTTAATTAAACGGTAAACATAATCATCCATGTAATCTGAGTCATCTGACTCCGATGATGTCATGAGCGGGGGGATAACAGTCCCTACCCATGACATTATCATCATCAGATGATACATCATACATGGATGATCATACAAAACTGTATACTGTGAAACTCTAAACTTAAACAAATTAACATAAATCCTGAAACTTATTTATAAGAACAAAGCCCACATGAGCCTAAATTGCAAGTTCCCTTACTTTAATGATCCGCGCCGGTTGTCCAGATCACACACCTTAAATACTGGCGTGCTCATTAGAACACATCGCACACAGCTGTGCAGTCTAACTAAGGGGTCTGTCCATGGCGGGGTTGAAACTAAAAGCAGAAGCACCCCAGTGAATATAAACCAAAACATTAAGAGTATGAGCATGAACTAAAACAGGACCATAACTAAAACATGACAAATATGATAAACACAAATAGAAAGCTAGTATTTGCATAGCCCTGCGAATACCTAACAATGGGTTGGTAAATTACCTGTAAAATACTAATAAGACCAATAATCATTGCTGCGGCTAGTGGAATTATACAGTTCAGTTCAAGTGCTTTATAGGCATGAATGTAAATATTGTAAAGCCACTGTAAACATGAAAACCAGACAGAAGTATCTGGAACACCCATATTTACCTCAGATATGTCGGTTCATTTGTCATAACTTACTCATAACATTGCGGAAAATTCAACACTGCATACAAACTAGGGCATAACTGTGGCTAATTGAATAGTCTTTAATAGAGATGTTTATAAGGTCACAGTTACCATGACAACAATACAGAGCATCTATTAACATCAATATTTACCTCAGATATGTTGATGAATTTGTCATAAAATACTTCTATCCTGAGTACTCTACATGAACTAGTGGATAGCTTCATGAGCGGTGGCACGGTGCTGCTGTGGATAGTGCAGTCGCTTCACAGCAAGTAGTATGCAGGTTCGAGCCCCCGGATGGGACGACTCTGGAAATTTCTGTGAGGAGTTTGCATGTTCTCACCATGTTTGTGCAGGTTTTCTCCAGGTGCTCCGGTTTCCTACCACATTCCAAAGACATGCATGCTGGGTTAATTGGTGTCTTTACAGTGACCCCTTAGCATGTGACTGTTTGTGAATGTTCCCCTCTGATGGATTGGCACCCTGTATAGGGTTGTTCTTGCCCTTGCGTACATGTTAATGGATAACTGCATGCATGGAGTCGCGCAAAAGAATAAAAATGTTTTATTTTTTAATACCTTTACAAAATTTCTACAATTCTGTTTTCACTTCCTCATTATACTGTATTTATTCTAATTAATTTTATTTTAACATAAAGCTACAACATAAACTTTGAAAAAGAAGTGAAACGCTCTCAAGACATTTCAAGTGCATTTTACTGTGAAAAAATAAACATTTAACACAAATAACATTCTTTTTCCAGTGGAGAATGGTGTCTCGAAAACCCGGCAGGTGACAGGAATCGAGGCGAAGCTGGAATGCCCAAATTTAGATTCAAAGGCTATTGAGAATGCAAGTGCAGACCATCCGGTCACCATGGTTTTTATGGGCTACAAAAACATGGAGGATGAGGACGACACCAAGAAAGTGCTGGGCGTGGAGGACGCAGTGAAGGCAGAGTTTGTCATCATTGAGGACTGCGAGAACAAAACCACAAACGAGGACGGAAAGAATGAAGAGAAAGCTCCTCTGAACGGTGCTCCTTCAAATCCAGATGACAAAAAACAGGACGAGGCATCAAATGGAGACGAGGCAAAACAAGTCAAGGTCAAGAAAGCAAAGCAGCCGTGTAAGTGCTGCACTATCATGTGAGCATGGGGGGGGGACTATTACTTAAATATTATAAATATACAGGAACCACAGAGGAACTGCAGACACTTCAGTAATTCCATCAGATTTTTAAAGTTATGAACACTGCCAGTAATGTTAACATTATTTATAATGTTATATCATTTATAAACTAGCACTACATTAACCATACAAATATCACAAATGACATCACTACAGATAATATTAATTATGTTAATGTTATTAATGACATAGATAACATTAATGATGTCACTCTTTTAATGCCAGGAATAACCTCAGGGTTAATAATAACTAAGATAATATTAATGACATCACTAATATTAATGAGAAAGACTACATTAATGAAATCACTGTTTTATTGACGTGGATAACATTGAAGACATCACTATTATTAACGAGAGATAACCGTAATTACATCACTGAAATTTTGATGCAATATTAATGACTGATGTTATTGATGACAGAGATTAAATTAATGATTCTGCTGTTATTATTGACTGAGATAATTGGAATGATGTCACTGAAATTAATGAGATACGATTAATGTAAATAATGAAATGACTGTTATTTTTTTTCAAGGATAACTTTATTAAGGTCAAAGTTATTTATAACAGATAATATTACCGACATCACTAGTATCAATAACAGAGATAGAATTAATAATATCAGTGGAATTATTGACTGAATAATAAGGATGTTACTGTTATTGGTGACAGAGACGACATTAAGGAGGCCACTAAAATGTATGACATTAAAAACATTACTATTAATGACTAAGATAACATTAATGACATCGCCCTTTTAATGACTAAGATAACATTAATGATGCCACTGTTATTGATGACTAAGATAACATTAATGATGCCACTGTTATTGATGACTATGATAACATTTATGACATCACTGTTATTTATGACCAAGATAACATTAATGACATCACTGTTATTGATGACTATGATAACATTAATGACATCACTGTTATTGATGATTATGATGACATTAATGAAATCACTGTTATTAATGACTAAGATAACATTAATGATGCCACTGTTATTGACGACTAAGATAACATTAATGACATCACTGTTATTGATGACTGAGATAACATTAATGATGCCACTGTTATTGATGACTAAGATAACATTAATGATGCCACTGTTATTGACGACTAAGGTAACATTAATGACATCACTGTTATTTATGACTAAGATAACATTAATGACATCACTGTTATTAATGACTAAGATAACATTAATGACATCACTGTTATTGATGACTAAGATAACATTAATGACATCACTGTTATTGATGACTAAGATAACATAAATGACATTACTGTTATTGACGACTAAGATAACATCAATGACATCACTGTTATTGATTAAGATAACATTAATGACATCACTGTTATTGATGACTAAGATAAAATTAATGATGCCACTGTTATTGATGACTAAGTTAACAATAATGACATTACTGTTATTGACGACTAAGATAACATTAATGACATCACTTTTATTGATGACTGAGATAACATTAATGACATCACTGTTATTGACGACTAAGATAACATCAATGACATCACTTTTATTGATGATTGAGATAACATTAATGATGCCACTGTTAGTGACGACTAAGATTACATAAATGACATCACTGCTATTAATGACTAAGATAACATTAATGACATCACTGTTATTGATGACTAAATGGTGTCCCTGTTTAATGACAGATAACTTTAATGATGTCACTCTTTTTAATGGCTAGGTTAACATTAACAATGCTAATGATATTAATGACTTACATAACATTAATGATGTCACTCGTTTAATGACTGATACAACATTAATAACATCAATGTAAACATTGTGATATTTATGGTGTAAATTGTTACTGAAGTGTGTCTGCACTTCCTCTATGTGTTTGCATTTATATATATATACAGTATATATCTGTAATGTTTTTGTCGTGTTCAGTTTGTATTTTTTTATTTTTATTGATATTTTTCTATATTCTTGTCTTGACAGTTCTATATCCATATATAAATATAAACGTATATATTTTCATTATATAATATGATGTAAATGCTTGTGGAGGGACAGAAGGGTAGAGATTGTTGTTTGTTTGTTTTTTTATAAAAATGTGAAATACATCTCACTATGAATATTAATCTCTCTATATACATTCATTTATCCATATGTAAATTATATATATATATATTACAGAGTTATGTTTTATAATATATGAAATGTGTGTTTTATTTGAATGTTTGATCACTTCAGACCACTGTGAGGATGTTACACACACACACACACACACACTCCATTGTAGGAAATGTGTGTAAATAAATGGTATGTATTGTTTGTAATGGTTTGTCATGCACTTGAAATAAAAGATAAGGAATTCTGATGTCATATCCTGTATACTTACTGTGGGTATGTTCCAAACCATAAACCCTATTCACTTTCATGTAGTGAACATAAACATAACCATTATTATGAGTGATCTGTGGACGTGTCCCAAACCACACACTCTAGTAACTGCTATGTACTGCACATAAACATTATCGGTGCTCTATGGGCATGTCCCAAACAACACTCTATATTCCCTATGATGTAGTGCACATAACCATCATCATCGGTGCTCTGTGGGGCATGTCTTTAACCTCACAGTGTTTTGTGGCTTAAAGCAATAGCAATAATTTGCAAATATTTGGTGAACATAAAAATTATTGTATTATTATTGTCATTATTATTATTGTCAGTGCTCTGTGTGCGTGTCCCAAACCACACTCTATATTCACTATAATTTAGTGCAAATAACCATCATCGGGCGTGTCCCAAAGCACACACCTAACACTTCCCATCAGGATTTGACTCATTCTAAGTTGGAACCCAGATTGATGACATCACAAAGATGTCATTTGTGTCGTCCTGATATTTTTGTGTATTATGGAACCAGGTTGTTGTCCAAGTGCTCGATTCATGGTAATAAACACCTGGTGGCTGCTGTTCTTCCTGCTCTGAAACAATAGTTATGCACTGTATGTCATAGACGATAATGTTTATATTGTAGCCTAACGTCACAATATAAAACAACTGAGCTAACTGGGACGGCTGGGGATGAAAATACTGAGACAAGATGGAAGACGATGTTCGGGGAATTGTTCGTTTTAACTCGCTCTGAGGTTAAAAATATTGAGCCACACTGAACTTCAGTCTGAAAAGTTCTCCTACCGCCTTCATAAGTGTGACAAGCGCTCGGTCCAATCGCTGCGATAGACCATGCGTAAAGTCCCACCCATACTCAAATATGTGACCAATTAGAGTGCGCCGTGGCGGCGGGCCGCCATTTTGTGAGTCTATAAAGCAGTGTCACACGCGTCTTCAGAGATTCCGCGAACCTGAAAGTGCCATGGACGGGTGAGTTTGTGAGGGGGAAATGGAAATGTGAGCATAAAAGTGTATTTAAAACAATTTCTCGATTATTTTTGATGGTTATTCCGTTCGTTAGTTAATATTTTTATTTTTTTTAAATAAATGTTTTTTACACGTTCTTAGTGTGTAACATTTCTTTGAAACAAGCGGACTAGCAACATGTCCGGATTGAATCGTTCAGATATTTTAAATCCCACCCTATTTCAACAAGACCCGCCTTCTAACGTTTTATTGTTTTGTTTGTTTTACGTCATACCCGACACCCAATAGTAGCAGGATTAGCCTTGAAGGCGGGATTTTATTAGCCAATAAAAGCCCAGGACGCGGGTTTTGTCCGAATACAGGTGGAGATCAGTAACACGGAAGCGACAAGATTTCCAAGTTTGTAGATCAGATTATTTCTGAGCACTTTATAACTTTATAACACGAATAAAACTCGGATCACGTGTTTAACTTGACTTTAATTCGGATGTATCAGTTTTGAGTATACACTAATCAGGATAAATATAGATAATATAACTGCACAAAGCTCGCCATTATGTAATTAAATACTAATTATCTCTTTAATTTCCGTATTTATTTATTTTATTGTCTGTTAACAATCTGAACTTTTTATTCACGCTTCAGTTAAAACTTAAATCTTAGTTATCGCGTGTGTGTGTGTGTGTGTGTTTGATCCGGATTGACATCATACACAGATCAGACTTTAACCCTCGATTTAAATCACGTACAAATATAAATGCATCACTTCTATTAGTTACATTGGAGATTGAGGGATTTATTTCCGGCTCTCTGATTGGACGAACTTCTATTTATGACGTCAGAGTAAACAATGAGAATAAACTCGTCACAATAATAAAGTCTGCGGCGTTTCCGGGTTCCACACAATAAACTGAGCTGTAGTTTCTAAACGAAATTCCAAGCATTTTAGAGAAAAAATTAATTTTGGTAATCAATCTTTCTCTCTGTGTGTGTGTTTGTGTGTGTGAGATCCTGTTATGACATCATCCATCTTAAGGACAGCAGGCAGAGATAGGACAGGGTTTTTTTATTTTTATATATTATATATAAATGTAGAATTATTCTGTAGAGCGAATAAATGAATAAAATACAATTGTATGCAATTTGTTGGAGTATATGCAATTTAACTACAGCATTTGTATTTGAGAGTTAAAGACGAGTAAATAACAGCAGAACAAATAGAAAACTGAACTCACATGATCATTAATTCACTACCTCTACAAATGTGACCTTAAAGGCTTTATATACTCAAACCATGTAGTCCACGATCTGATTTACTGTTAAGACAAATGTCACATGTAATTGCTTCCATTATAATATATATTGTTAGATATCTATTCAATCTGATATGTGTGTGTGTGTGGGGGGGGGGGGGTATCTCTGACCAAAATGGCTTTATATTTGTGTATTCCCAAAATACATGCCAGTGATGCATATACATACATGTATATTGAGGCAGTCATAGTCTTGTGGTTAAGCCTTGCAGACCAGAAGATCCCCAGTTCAATTCCCCAGACCAAGTGATACGGCCTTGGGTAAGGCATTTAACCCCTGGTTGCTTCATGGGTGCTCATCATTTGGGCTTGTGTGTTTCACTGCAGGGATGGGTTAAAGGCAGATGACCATTTCCGCTGTGTGCAAGAATTGTGACGAATAAATAATTTTCACTTAAAATCTGAATAAGAAATTTCTATTTACATGAAACTTCCACCACATTGGTTTGTACGGTCCCGTTGGAACACTGAATGTTTAACCAATCATCTGTCGGTATTAGTGATATTACATTCCTGGTCCAGGCAGCACAGTGGTGCAGTGGGTAGTGCTGGTTACTCACAGTAAGAAGGACAGAGGGAAATTTGTGTTGAGTGTTCATGTCGTCAGTGTTTGTGTGGGTTCACTCTTGTGTATAAGATGTGAAACAGGGGTATGATCTTGTTCCTGTTATTAAAATGGCAGTCGTTGGTGAAGATGATGCTAATCAATGAATAATGAACACTGACTTTAATATGGTCCGTGTACTGCGTGTTTTTTTATAAATCCTAGAAATATTCCCTTAACCATGACATTCCGATATGTACTCGAGATTTTAACATGGATCATTAATGTGCGACATCATTCATTTGAATAGTGACATCATATACTCTACTGAGATCAGCCATGTCCTGTATGTCCCATTAGGAGAGAATGACCGGAAGAATTTGAATATTTAAATTGGTGTAGTGTTAAAATTAGCCCTGTTCCGGGTTCGAGTTCAGACACGTGTGAATTAGTGAAAACCCCAGAGATAAGTCACGTGAAGTGTGATTTTATACACTAATAATTATTAATGTCTAATGATTCTTCATCTTTCTGTAAAACCTTTATTAATGAGTTTATTATTACTGCTATTATCATTATATTAGTATCATCATTACTCATGGTGTTATTATGCAATGTTCATTTCACGGGGTGGCACTGGGTTCAAGTCCTGGGCGGGAACACTAGGGAAATATCTGTGTGGAGTTTACAGATTTTCTCCGTGTACTCCTGGTACTTTGGTTTCCTCCTGCATTCCAAACACATGCATGACGGGTTAATTGATCGCTCTAAATTGCCAGTTAATGTGTGATTGTGTGTGTGTGTCCTATGATGGATTGGGGCCCTGTCTAGGTGTGTTCCTGCCCTTGCGCCCAGAGTTGCCGGGTGGGCACCGGCTTCACCATGACTATAAGACTAGGATTAATTGAGTATGGAAAATGAGAGGATTAACATAAATTTGAATAAAGTATTGATGAATATATGAATCCAGACATTTCCTGATTTAAACAGTTTAATAATCTTTAGTTATTAGTTTTTTATATAAACGCAACATAAGAGTCATGTTGATGTGATGAGTGACTTTTATTTACCGCAGTACATCTCTGATCTAACGAGTTGAATCCAGTCCAACTTTATTTATAACTCATTTAAATAACAATCTCCGTTCCGTTCACAGATTAAAGATATTTAAATATAACGCCTCTATAACAGTCAAATCATGAGTTCATCACATTGAGCTCTTTATTTTTATTAATATACATTTGGCTCCCCATCACAAGTAACTCACATTGCACATCTGGCACATGTTTAATGCCAGGTAGTCTCTTCAGGTTTACCTATAATGTCTTAAACATCTCTGATGTAACGAGTGAATCTGATTGGTGTGTGTGTGTTGGATTGGAGGGCACTGCTTTTCCAACCTTTTTATGAATATACTTTTACATGTTCTCTGCCACCAGGGGTCCCCATAGCTAGACGCTCGTATTGCAGAACTGGCACGTGTTTTACATCTGATGCCGTAACTGTTTTTAATATTTTTATATATATTTTTTTTTACACAGACGTTTAGAGACGAATTTGTATCCTCTGGGATCCAGCTACGTCACTGATATTGAGTGAGTTACGTGTGTGTGTGTGTGTGTGTCCACATGAGTGCACAGTTAGCCTAGACATTTTGAGCCAGTCCAATGGGGCTGTGTGTGCTGTTGTAATCACACTGTTTCAGACACACACTTGTTCTCTAGTATATAGTATATATCACTTGTTTAAAATAAACTAGTGTGTGTTATTGTACTATGGTGACACGTGTGTGTGTGTGTGTGGTGTGTAATAAAGTCCTGAAACACTGTCTGTTTGTCTCCAACAGCAGTGTCCATGATATAACAGTCGGAACAAAGGTAAGTCCTTCTGCTTCTATACATGGTTTCTATGGCGACGGGTTAGTTTATGTATACTGTGTGGAAGGAGTCTCCGGTGTTCTGGACGGGGTTCTAGAAGGAGAGGCTTGTGGAGGAGGGTGAGAGGAGATGAAAGCCCAACTGTAACACGTAAAACTTCCTTTAAATGACGTTTGAATCGATCATCAACAAGTTACTGAAGTTCATGGGGTAGCACCAGTCAGTTCTCTGGGGTGTTATATTCCACCCTGGTCCGTCCTTGGTCTATGCCCTCGAAAGAAGACTAAAAGTAAGGGGGGATTACGGAGGAGAGGTAAATGAGGGAGATGGAGGGATGGAGTTTAGAAAGGGGGGACAGAGGATGTGTCTGGGTCAGGCTGGGGAGCAAGTGAGGGGGGGTGAGTGGGGGACATGGGATAGTGAGGGGAAGGCAAGACTGGGTGAGACAGTTAGGAGAGTAAAGAGACATATAGGACTAAGAAGTGGACAGTGTGAGGGATAAAAATGGTAAATGGGGTACAGGGTGAAGGGCGTAGAGTTATATTTATATTATGATAGACGTGAGATCAATGCGCATCGTCACGTTTGTCACGTTCCTCAGATCAAAGATTAGTTCCAGTGTCAGATCTTTATTCTTACTGAGGAGCAAACAACTGACGGTCTATTGTTGAGTTTCCTTCCTCTCACCAAGTGTCCAGTGTTTCCGCTTCATTTGGGGGGGCGGGATTTGAGCAGAGATTAAACTGGGAGCTGAACAACAGACAGATGTAGCTTTGTGCTTATTAAAACACTGAGACTGAAGTGTGTGTGTGTGTGTGTGTGTGTGTGTGTGTGTGTGTTTTCAGAGAGGATCTGACGAACTCTTCTCCTCCTGTGTCTCTAACGGCCCCTACATCATGAGTTCAGGTGCAGACACAGACCATGTGACATCATTTTATCTAGATAAGAGACTGCAATATGAAAGTGGGCGTGTCCTTACTCCTATGGAATTGATGAATATTTAAATTAAGTGTGTGTTTTTGTCTCCAGCGAACGGTAACGACAGTAAAAAGTTTAAAGGCGAAGTCAGGAGCCCAGCTGTTCCCTCTCGGGTCGTACACGTGAGAAAGTTACCTGGGGACGTGAATGAAGCTGAGGTGATCTCGCTAGGACTTCCCTTTGGAAAAGTGACCAACCTGCTGATGCTTAAGGGCAAGAATCAGGTGTGTGTGTGTGTGTGTGTTTGGTTTAGGGTGGAGTGTGGGTGGTGGTTGGTCTATGGGTGGGCATGGATTAAGGTGAGTATGTATGTGTATTTGGGTTGGACATTGAGTGTGTTGGGGATGGATCTGGGTGTATGTGAATCATCTTGTTGATTCGGGTGGGAATGGGGTGTCAGTGTGGGGGGTAGGTCTGTCTGATTGGATTTGTCTTGCTCTGACATTACAGGTATAATGTGGGTGGGCCTGG
>JAOUQT010006585.1:2126-12380 GCA_025769995.1 Xyliphius kryptos | reverse complement strand
CAAAAGGCTTTTGAATTCCATTTATCCAAACCAAAAAGCCACGCAGCACCCCAGCTGGGGGTCCGGGATGGACCATGTGAACCTATGTAAAGCACTGCGATGGTTTACTGCCCACCGCCCACCATCTGAACCAATAACACAGAAGCAGATTGATGTCCCGCCCATTTCTCACTCACCGTTCGGGACAGTTGGCAGATCTTGAGACAGACACAGTGAAGAAATGAACACCGTACCAGGTGCAGAAGTTTGCATCCAGCCCCGATAAGTGCTCTCTGATTATAAACACAAACCAAAATCCAATCAACGAGAAGCCCCTCACTAAGCCATCTACCACCGCACCACCACTCCCTTCCAAAACCCCAATCTGTTCTCCATCCTCGCAATCAAGAAGCCAAATTTCCCCAAACAAACTTCTTTTCTTTCTTTTTCTTGGAACAAAACAAAAATATTCATTCTGCACGTCCCCTTCACTCCGTTCCCCTTCTTTTCACATCCCAGACCCTCATCACCTTCAGCACCCATCCATCCTGCAAATCTGACAGTACGTCCGTCAGCGCGGGTGCGGCGACCCTCCGTCAGTCTGAGCTGGCGCCGTTGTTGCTACGATTCCCTCCACCAGGTGGGAATTAAACGCGTGAGAGAGTTGTGTTGCTGATACAGTGGCTGTCGCAGTGCGTGTCGGTCGTTTGTGAATGTGGGCGTGGTGTCCTTGTTTTTGCTGATGAGTCCACGCGGGCGAGTCGTGGAGGTGAATGGCAGTGGTGACTCTGTGAGATCCAAGTCTAGTTGTGATGCACAGTCACTGGTGAAGCCTGAAGAACAACGGAGGAGAAGCGAGTCACTGAACGGTCATCTACAGAAACAATCAGCAGTAAGAAGCACATTTTCATGTAGTGACACCGCACAACAAATTTTTTGCTTCTTGAACACTGTTAGGTGTTTCTTATAGATTTTTTTGGGTGCTGATCACGAATATCACATCAAAATGTACGTATCACGTACCGTTTAAGAGAAATCTTCAGTTTGATCATAATTATGCATAAAAAAAAAGAAAAAGCTAGTGTGTGTGTGGCGATGTGTCTCGTCAATGTCGTAACAGCCGTGATAGATTGCGTGGCGAACATACACTTGAGTCTCAGAGACGTTCTATAACGGCTCTCGTGAAGAAAGCTTAGGAGGTGGTAGCTCTATGACGTCAGAAAGGGTCCAATATTTTTGAGAACTTTTTGAAACAGAATTCGTAAGCAATTTTCTTCATTGCACTTTTTTTTGCTTGCGCTTCTTATTATTTTTCGCTCGCACTTCTATCTATCGGCCCCTCACGTCTTCCTTTCAGGAAGCAATCCTTTAAAAAAATTTGTTGTGCAGTGTAATGAGATGAATAATGAGTTAAGCTCCATGACCCCCGTGGTGCGTCCCCCCTCGTGTCACCCACCTCCACCATTAACCCTCAATAGGTCAGTTATAACCGGACCAGTGACCTGATATTCCATTAACTACAGTTAAAGTTCTGGTCCTTGACCACAGTTCCTACTCTGGATGATCCTGATTTACACTGATTTGTAGATTAGCACTAATTAAGCACAGAGACCTGATGGGTACCTTACCGTTTTGACCGCATCTCCTACAGAGTTACAGAAACGACAACTTTAAGTAACCTGTAATCAACGTGAAGGAGAATGTAGAAAGCTGAATAGCAGCAGAGCTCATGGTGCGTCACCCAAAATGTTCCCTACAGCCAGTAAAACCAGTGCAGGTGGAACCATGAGGAACCCTCCACCTGAGTGAAGCACAGTGAGCTGATGAGGTCATGGGTGCAGAGCTGAAGCGGGATGACCGATGAAGGAGATGAAAGCAGAGGGCAGCGCTGTCGGTAACCCAGAGACGTGAGGACCCGCCTACACAGATACAATCTGAGGTAACGTCTGATAGGAATCCGAATATGTGCTGAATCATGGGATACGCATATTTTTCCTGCGGAATCATGGGATACGCAGGACAGAGTCCCACTATCTTTTCCCTGCTGAACCGTGGGATATGCAGAACAGAGCCCCACCCCTTTTTCCCTGCTGAATCATGGGATACGCATGACGGAGCCCCACCCCTTTTTCCCTGTTGAACCATGGGATACGTAGAACAGAGCCCCACTTCCTAATTCCCTGCTGAATCATGGGATACGTAGGACAGAGCCCCACTTCCCTTTTCCCTGCTGAATCATGGGATACGTATGACGGAGCCCCACCCCTTTTCCCCTGTTGAACCATGGGATACGCAGGACAGAGCCCCACTTCCTTATTCCCTGCTGAATCATGGGATACGTAGTACAGCGCACCACTATCTTATTCCCTGGGGAATCATGGGATACGCATGATGGAGTCCCACCCCTTTTTCCCTGCTGAATCATGGGATACGCATGATGGAGCCCCACCCCATTTTCCCTGCTGAATCATGGGATACCTGTTTGAAGCTCGTTTTAGCTGAATGGAGGGATTGTAAGATGGGTGCGAGTAACGGGATGTTGGGTCACGCTCTGGGTTAGGAGGGAAAGCGGGCAGTGGATTGTGCATGTGGGGGACAGAGACACAGCTACGAACAGGAGCAAACGCACAGAGAGAACCTACCATGCATGCATTTACACCCAGGAGTCAACAGGCTGTGGCTTGACATCGCAAGCGTCCACAAGACTCACTGTCGGCCTGTTGCTCCGGATATAGTGTTTCCTATTTGTGTCGTTCTGCAGCAGCGAGAGAAGGGTTACATAAAAACAACAACAAAATCAGCAAGAACAACGTTTCTCACAAACAAAAGAATTCAGAACAGGAAGGGTGAAGGTACGGAGTCAGACGCAGGAGCAGACTGGAACAACTGAATATTCATGCCAGACAAAACGGGCGAACGAGTGAAGGGCAACAAAATAAAAGTCGTTTTAAATTAAAGGGTACTGAAGGGGTTAAGGCTGAGGTTAAGCAGTGGTTCAACAAACAGCAGACGGGTAACATCTGCCAAAACAACAGCCTGTAAACTTCAATCAAAATCCAAAATGTTAATGTGGCAGGAGCTCGGTGGCGCCAAACACCTTTAGGATGAACTGGAATAGAAATTGTCAGGTTCCCTGATCCAACATCAGTGTCTGACCTCACAAATGACCCATCCATCATCTTCTGCTTATTCCTTTATGAGGGTCGCGGTGGGGTTCCTCATGCCCATCCAGGGAAGAACATCTCAGACGCTGGGCAGATACACCCAGGAGAGGACGCCAATCTAATGCTGGGCACATTCACTCCCACAGTGGGGCAATTTAGAGCATTCAATTTACCTTGAATGCATGTTTTTGGATTGTGGGAGGAAACCGGAGAACCCGAAGAAAGCCTACGTGGACACGGGGAGGACATGGAAACTCCATCCAGATCGGGATTTGAACCGGGAATCCCCAGCGCTGAGAGGAGAACATGCTAACCACCCACCCACAAATGATTTTCTAGTAAAATGGGAAAAACATAATTTTGTAGAAAGCCTTTCCAGAAAAGTGGAAGCCGGACACAGAAAAAATATCCCTCGCTAATATGTTCCAATACCATCCGTCCATCGTCGTCCACTCTGGTCGCGAGGGGATTTTTCATGCCCATCCAGGGGAGAGCGTTGACCCAGGACAGGGCGCCAATGCCGGACACAGCTAATTCACCTCGCATTCATATTCCTGGACAGTGGGAGGAAACCCACAGAGACACGGGGAGAACATGTAAACTCCACTAAGCTCGGGATTAAAACCAGGTGGACGTGCTGACCGCTACACCGCCGCGGTTGAGGAGAGTCCTGTATGAGCTGTGATTAATCCTGTGGTGTTGGATTGGGTTGTTCGTTGCATCACCCTGAGTTCCTGGACATCCTTTTCAAACTCGGGTTAATTGATCTGAATAATAAATGGGGCGGCGGTTTTTAAGAACTCGATGCCCTCAGCTGCACTGACCCAATACATGTTTAATCAAAATCTGCTGGTCGATTTCAGGAGCAAAACATTCTGCAACTCGACTGCAGGAAAAACCTCTGATTTATCCTCCGAGGAACCTTTAACGGTTCAATACCATCCACACCAAACCATTAGGAGGTTAGATGTTGGGAGCTGGTCGAAGACGTTACGTAAAGATGAAGGGCAGTGACACCTAATGGATCACAGTTCAGAAAGGTTTCCAAAGCTCCTCCCCCTCCTCCAGCTGCTCCTATTTATTCAGTGAAATGAAGAAAAAATCCGGCGTGGCTGATGTTCTCACCTTCAGCGGTTCTCGCTCCGGCAGGTCTGGTGACGCGTCACTCATTTTGTATTTGCAGTCTTTGTCCCGTTGGTCGATGGTGGAGTAACCATCTGAGAGAAAGAGGAGACCGCTTCCATCATTTATTTACCTTCAGCGTGAACATGCTCATCATACAAACCACACAACTCGGACTGAAGGACCTTGATGTGTTCTGGAACCCGAACCATCAACCTAACAATTTGTACCAATGGGTGGCACGGTGGCTTAGTGGTTAGCATGTTCTCCTCTCAGCGCTGGGGATTTCCTGGTTCGAATCCCAATCTGGGTGGAGTTTCAATGTTCTCCCTGTGTCTGTGTGGGGTTCCTCCGGGTTCTCCGGTTTCCTCCCACAGTATAAAAACATGGTTTTAAGGTAACTACAGAGTCTGTGTCTGTGTGTGTGTGTGTGAGTGAGTGTGTGACCAGTGATGGATTGGCAACCCCGTCGTGGCCCTCATAAAGGAATAAGTGGCTAATAGATGGATGGATCATTTGTGAGGTCAGACACTGATGTTGGATCAGAGAACCTGACAATTTCTATTTCAGTTCATCCCAAAGGTGTCCGATGGGGATGAGGCGCATTAATGATCTATTAATTATCATTAATTACCCCACCGTGACCCTCATATAGGATTATTCATTCATTATCTTCCGCTTATTCCTTTATGAGGGTCGGGGGAGGGGGGGGGGGAGAACGTCTCGGGCGCCGGGCAGACACACCCAGGACAGGGCGCCAATCCATCGCTGGGCACACACTCATTCACACAGTCACACACGCACTATACGGGGCAATTTAGAGCTTTCAATTTACCTTGAATCCATGTAATTGGATTGTGTGAGGAAATTGGAGAACCCGGAGGAAACCCATGCGGACACGGGGAGGACATCATGGAAACTCCACCCAGATCGGGATTTGAACCGGGAATCCCCAGTGCTGAGAGAAGGACGTGCTGACCACTAAACCACCGTGCCACCCTGACCCGATATCTAAATGACCAAATACTTATGATGTCATCATCAGACGGCATGCAAACGCTCTCTTACCTGGACCCAGTTCATCCAACGGAATCATAGCGCCGGTGCCACAGCCGCGGTCGCCTGCAAAGCATTTAAAGTGCGTTTCGTTCATCTGTTCATTTCAGGCGGCGCTTTGTGTTTAACATCGCTCAGAGACGCTCAGAGACGCTCAGAGACGCTCAGTGACGCTCAGAGACGCTCAGAGACGCTCAGAGACGCTCAGTGACGCTCAGTGACGCTCAGAGACGCTCAGAGACGCTCAGTGACGCTCAGAGACGCTCAGTGACGCTCAGAGACGCTCAGTGACGCTCAGAGACGCTCAGAGACGCTCAGAGACGCTCAGAGACGCTCAGTGACGCTCAGAGACGCTCAGTGACGCTCAGAGACGCTCAGAGACGCTCAGTGACGCTCAGAGACGCTCAGAGACGCTCAGAGACGCTCAGAGACGCTCAGAGACGCTCAGTGACGCTCAGAGACGCTCAGAGACGCTCAGTGACGGCGGCCGTCAGAAAACACAGTGGGCGTGTCATGTGAAAAAAAAATCTTTATATAAAGTGTGTAACGGATTCGGGAGATAAAATCTGAAACGCCGTCTCGGTGACGACGCCTCCCTTAATGAGGAGTGAGATATGGAGCCTGGATCAAATGACATCTCTGCGCTGATGGTGGAGGATAAGAGTGATGAATCACCAGAATGGAACCCATTTCTCTTTGATCTTATCCTGATTATCGGCCAATAGAAATTCAGAATGAGTCTGTCAGCGGCGGAATTAAAAGCCTACACAAGTCATTCAACTCCACAGACTGAGACGCAGAGGCCGCTGGATGGAGCAGGATGAGAGCGAGATGCAGTTAACCGATGGAAGGGGGAGATGTACACTTCCCAAAGGTTTACAAACATACACACCTTTAAACTATGTGGACACCTTAAATTAACAGGTTTAAGTTAATCTGTAATGACAGAGTCACACATTTTTCCTTCTGTATTTACATTCACATTGGTTGTTGGGGCCTATCCCATCACTAATTGTAAGTACAGGTCCCTCACGTGACGCAGAGCTGTTACATGAAGCACACACAGACGTGGGGCGTAGTGATGCGAACATTACAGACTTTGATGGTACGAAAATTGTGTGCTACGAACGGGTACTTCTGGTCCTTAAATGTGATTGGCTGAGCTGTTTGTCCAGCCGTGACATTATTGACAAAAACAAACACCTCAGAACGCATCACATTTGTGTTAATGTACGATATACAATACATTATTTTCACTAATGTTTTTATAAACCACGTTCTGTAATTTGGCCACTAGAGGGCATTTCGATTCGAGATTGTTGGAGAACGTGCTAATCACTAAGTCACCGTGCCGCCTATGCAATAAACAAATTTGCTGAATATTAACACCAAACATTAAACTGATTTGTGAAAATCGAAGTAAAATAAAAAGATCTGTGTTTCTTAAAGCACAAATTTCAAAGTTTATGTAAACAGTATTTACATGGACTTCCGTACGATTTCAAGTCGCGCTCACAATAAATGAATTGTAACACTTTTAATCACGATTAATTGCAAAAACGATTAATCGTCTCATCCCCACACAAAAAAAACACCTTGACCCTCGAGTCAAAACTCCTCCTGTGAGACGAGGGAAGATTCATGGTATTCACAGTATGGGGAAGGTACGTTTGGGGACAGAATGACGTAGGAGGGTAGAATCTAACCCACACGTTAATCTTAACCGGAGCCGGAATTTAAGAGCGATAACCAGGTGTCCACATACTTTAGACCCCACGGTGTTCATGCTGCACCCAACTGGGATTAAAAATAAAAACAAGGCGTACCTTGGTTCTTCTCCATGAGGGGGAGCGTGGTGTCATCGTATCCTGACTTGTTTTTCGAGCCCTTGGGCGGCACCGTGGCGGCGGGCTGTGTGAGAGACGAGGGGTGAATACATTTTACCGGGAATTATGCATAAAACAATATCCTGGCCTTGCTAACTCAGCTCTGCGCCTCCCGTTCAGGGAATTGGGTTCGAGTCGTGCAGCTTGAAGGCACCGATGACTCATCAGTGCCAAGAGCACAGAGAGCCAATCTAAAAACTTCTAGGAGAACATGTCAGGAAGTTTGAGCATGTTGTTTTGTTCCATTTCTGCAGAACTCATCTGCTCTAAAAGCTCTCAAGTACAACAGACGGCCCTCTCACTGCGAGGAAACCTCAGCCGGTTCGGATACATTCTGCCTTCAGTGCACAGGAGTGAAAAAGATCAAAGTAGACTTTGTTACGGTCATCCAAAGTCCATCTGGGGTGGTACTGCACCTGGAAATGGGTTTTGTTCCAGCCGTCCTTGGTCAAGGTGCTCCTCAGCTCTTTGTAGCTCCAGACGGTCTGAAGGATGTGAGAAGCTGCCTTGGTCTCTCGAGCCGACTGACTGTGGGGGACAATACAGAATGGGACATTACATCATAATGAGCACACGGTCAGAATGACACAGCAGGGTCAAGCGTCCACACTGAGAACTTTGGTGGACTAGGGGTTTAAAACCACCAAACGTTGGGTAGAGCGTTGGACAATCAGAAGGTTGTGGCTTCAAACCCCAGGTCCACTAAAGTTCCCAATGTGGGTTCTTGAGCAAGACCCCCAACCCTCATTGCTCCAGGGGGCGCTGTATCAACCCCTGTGTTCTGACCCCAACCCAGTTGAGATACCTGTGAGTCAGCCAATTGAAACCAATTGACCTTAAATCCCCCACGTGGATCTGGAGAGAACATGGAAACGTCACCCAGATCAGGATTCAAACCTGGATCCCCAGCACTCTCAAAATCCTACCCATGAGCCTCCCTGCTCCAATAACACAATGTGATTAGACGTAATGCCATTATAATAAATCCAGAGGCGGAGCTCCCTGTGGAATTAGAACCTAAGCGGGACCTGCTCTGTTTCTCAGCTCTGCTCTGTGGGTTTCAGGGTGAAATTTTTGTTCCGAGTTACTAAACGGCATCGACCACAATGAAGCGAGCGGCGCCGGAAACCCTGCCGTGAAAATTGTTCTAATGAATCCAGCCTCGAGTGAAATCAGCAGCAGCAGCACCGAGAGGAGAGAATAAAGACGTCAGCGCTTAACGCACTCAATACTGAAGTCAAATTCGCTTATTTTCATGGCTGGATCACCGAAGTGACGGACTGTAGAGACAGCGGCTGAAACACTGCCCCGCTCGGACTGAAGCTCAGCTCCGTCTTTGTTTTACTGACGGCTCAGATGGCAAAAGAGGAGTTTTTGCCCGTGTTTTCAAGTGGAACCAGCCCGAAGCAAGAACATAAGAGCAGGACGTGGAAGGAACATGGGAGAACGTAGGAGGATGTGGGAGGACATGGAACCTTTACCTCGTCCTGTGGGAGGATGTGGGAGGACGTGGGGGGATGTGGGAGGACATGGAACCTTTACTTCGTCCTGTGGGAGGATGTGGGAGGACGTAGGGGGGGTGTGGGAGGATGTGGGAGGACATGAAACCTTTACCTCATCCTGTGGGAGGATGTGGGAGGACGTGGGAGGATGTGGGAGGACATGAAACCTTTACCTCGTCCTGTGGGAGGATGTGGGTGGATGTGGGAGGATGTGGGAGGACATGAAACCTTTACCTCGTCCTGTGGGAGGATGTGGGAGGACGTGGGAGGATGTGGGAGGACATGAAACCTTTACCTCGCCTTGTGGGAGGACATGGGACAACGTGGAACTGTTACCGTGTCATTTGGAGAATGTGCGAGAATGTAGGAGGACGTGGAACCTTTACCTCGTCCTGTGAATGGACACCAGCTTGTCAATGGCTTGAGCCATGATGAGAGAACGAGCGTTTTCGGAGCTGTCCGTCACAATCTCATGGATGGTGTTCAGCACCGCCACCACCGTGTCCTCCTCAAGGTTCTTGGCTGGTCTCTGCTGGCCGCTCGGCAGGTTGCTGACCAGGTCCCTCATGGCGTAGCTCCCTGGGACACAAAGACAACCACATACGTTCTTTAGTTCCCTCTCGTTCTGATTAATCACAACATGCCCTGGTCTCATCCTCCAGATCACCCTGTCCCTTCACCACCGTCCTCCTCAGTGTCTGACCTCACAGCATCTATGAACCTCCTCTGTGACCTTCCCTCCACCTCCTGCTCCCCGTCAGCTCCATATAAACCTCGTTCCTCCTTCTCAGCGCTGGGGATTCCCGGTTTGAATTCTGATCTGGGTTTCCATGTTCTCATCGTGCCCCCCCTGGGTTCCTCAAGGTTCTCCGGTTTCTTCCCACAGTCCAAAAACATGGATTCAAGGTAAATTGACTGCTCTAAATTGCCCTGTATAGTGTGTGTTTGTGAGTGAGGGTTCACAGCGACAGATTGGCGCCCGGTCCTGGGTGTATCTGAGATGTTCTCCCCTGGATGGACATGGGGAACCTCACCGCGACCCTCTTAGAGGATGATCTTCCTGATCTGCAGGAACGGGTGGTTATAGTCACCATGATGATGAAACCATGAGTTGGTTGGAGAGATGGTGGAGCATCGGTTTGGAAGGTCAGGTCATGAGGAATTCAGGGTTTAGCTGGAATTATGAGTCAATTTAATTTGAGATGATGGGTCTTCATCCAAACAGAGATGTCAGTGAGATGAAGACGTCTTCAGAGGAAAAAGACAAATGGAACTGAGTGTCATCAGCGTAGCAACGAGAAGAAACAACCTGGAACACCATCATACCATCTACTCCTCTGGAAGCATCGCACCATTTACAGTTCAAAGCCGAGCGGTAAAAGTGGAACACGTTCAGTCGTGACCCGCACACATCATATACAAATGCTACATAAACGATTACAAGACTATTAAAGCCAAAGATTTTACTCCACGTTCTCCATCGGTTCTCAGAAGATGTTTCAGCCTCGTAAATGTTTTATGTGTCTGAACATATAAAGTTCCGCT
>JAOUQT010006576.1:0-12380 GCA_025769995.1 Xyliphius kryptos | reverse complement strand
GTAAAATATTTTAGATTATATTTTCTTTAATTCTGGGTTAGTAATGTAATGAATCTTTTAAACAAATGATAAATACCTTTATATATTTGTTTATATATTATTAAAAAAAAATCTAAATTTATGTTGGTTTCTATATTTAACTCTGTTATTTCCATTCACTTTATGATAAATCTTACATTCAATAATTATTTAAAATCTTTTTAAAAAGTGTTTTAAGTTGAAGTGTTTATCTTTCAAAGGCACTTTAGAACACACACAAAAAAGATGGGTTTCAAACCGAATGCCAAATTAAGTTATTTTACGTTATCAGCATTTTGTTTGTATTTTTAAATTAAAGCAATAGCTTAAAGATGGTGCATCATTTGATTTTCAGGTTTACAAAAAAAAACCACCTGAACTTTACAGAAGGATACTTCAAAAACTTGGTGAACTGAACTGAGACCTATTGTGTGCTACAAGGCATGACAGACTAAATACAAGTACTGCAGAGCAGACCATTGATCTGGAACCTTGAATTGAACTTTTGTCAAGGGATTTTTATCAATAGTCCATCAAGATAAGATTTTGTTGGGAGCCTAATATGTCTAATGATCATGACCCAGGAAGAATAAAATACATAAAGCCAAAACCATATATTTTATTATGTCTAAATCTGGCCCAAATTAAATATATTCACATATACATGTGACGATGTATCAAAGCATTAGAGATTTAATGTAACAGGTTAGCACATTTCACACAGGGGACGCAGAAGACAGCTATAAATTCAGATCAGCACAATTCAACTTGTATGGAATGAGGTAAGCGCTACTACTGAAAAACAGTTTACTTAAACAGTGTGATTTTTTTTAAGTGGTTTAAATTTAATTAGTTATTTAATTTTAAAATTAAATCTGTTAAGTTAATTGTTATCCATAATTGAAATTATAGCCATAAGATAAGCTTTTACTATCCAACAAGGGAAAATTTGCAGCCTTTGAAGCCGAAAACATTTTATTATATATTGGTAATCTATGTGGATATTTATTTAAATCTATATTTTTATAGAACTTATGTATTGCTTCTACTTTAATTTATATTCCCTGTTAAAAAAATAAATGTAAATTATGTACTAAATGTAATTTATCTAATTCACCTTTAAGTACAAACGGGATTTCAATCTAATTCTGAAAAGTTATTTATTAAAAAGAAAGGCAAGGAAAATGTATTTGTTTATCACAAAGTTAATTCAAAGTACTTTACATAAAAAATAAGTAAAAAGCATTAAGATATTAAGAATTAGACATTTATACTTTTTTATTTGCAAATAATTTATAACTGATTTAAGTACTGTTCTATTCTAGGGCAAATTCCCGGAGCTATGAATGCTACAGGAGCTCAGGTTTTGATACGCGACCCATTTAATATAGCTTTTGCCAAAAACTTTGTCTTAATGGTGGTGTGGCTCAGTCTGAGCTCCATAAATATCAGTGTGGTGGCAACATTCTTTAGTCATCAGGTCTTTTTTGAAGATCCACGCTATATTCTTTTTGTCCACATGGTCATTAATGATGCTGTGCAGCTCACCGTCACAGTTGGATTGTTTATAGTAAGTTATGTTTTATACAGCATCAATGTATCGGTCTGCTGTACATTTCTCCTTATGGCTACATTTACAACCCGCTGTACACCCATTAACCTGGCTGCTATGGCCATTGAGCGTTTCATAGCCATTTGCAAACCTTTACGTTATGCTCAGATCTGCACTGTCCGTCGCACTTACATCCTCATCGGTCTTATTTGGTTTATCTGCATAGTGACTGACCTATTTGATCTCTTTCTGACTCTAGCTATAGAACCAATTAGTTTTTTTTATAGTTCTGTGATGTGTATACGCCAAAATGTTTTCAAAGACTCTGTGCTTCAATACAAGAAGCAAGTCCTGGATGCAATCTACTTCTCCTTAGTCACCATCACTCTGGTGTATACATATGTAAGGGTTTTGTTTGCTGCTCAAGCTGCATGTGGTGAGAAGACTTCCGCACAGAAAGCGAGAAACACCATTTTGCTTCATGGAGCTCAACTTTTAATGTGCTTGCTCTCATATGTTTCTCCTAACGTTGAGGTAGTCCTTAATGTCATCTTACCTGGGCATGTGCTTGAAATACGGTATGCCAACTATTTAATTGTATACATACTGCCACGTTTTCTAAGTCCAATTATATATGGAGTACGAGATCGAAAGTTCTGTACCCATCTCAAAAAGTATTTAAGATTTGCTCTGTGCAATTGCACTAAATGGGTAAGCAACCAAGAATGACTTGTTCTTTTGTCTTGCTTACTCCATTAAACCTCATCCTGTGCCTTACAAGAGATGTTACTTTATAACCTATAGTAAATAAGGTTGTTGACTGAACATCAATAACCATGGTATTTTTTTTTTTTTTTCTAGAGAATACAAGAACATTTTCTAAAATGACACCTGAGCATATTGCTGTAAAAAATATTGATATATATATATATATATGTGTTCAATTCTGATATTTTAGTGAGGTAAGGCATGTGGATCTGATCTGTGTTGATAATTTTATTATAACCAACTAAAAGACTAAACTTTTTTGTTTTATCCCCAAATTCAATAACCATTCAATCCATGTGCTGCAGTAATAATTACAGTGATGCTGACAGTTAAAAAAAAAGTTTCTCCCCGGTACAACCTCTCACCCCCAGTTATGCATTCAGGGAAAAGAACTCAAGAAGCAAGAGATACAATTGTCTTAGGTTATTGTATTTTTAAGACTTTGTTCAAATACAGATCCTTATGCATGGTCAGATTTTCTGTTTGCTGATTGAATATATGAAAAGGTAGACAGTGTAACTAATATTACTTTTGTTTGTTTTGCCATTTTTATAATAACCTGTTTCACTGCCATAGCGCCCATTTTATAAAACTAAATCTTGAATAAGACTACAACTATAGAAACATTTTCTTTGTGTAGCACATGAATTAATTGATCTCATGTTTTTTGGTCCCATGATCTTGGACATGCAATATGAAAATAAAATAAATGGTTGTGAAGAGCACAAAGCAGTTCATGTCAGTATAATATTCAATCACATATTTACATAAGACTTACTTTTACTAAATAAAAAAAAATCTTTTTGTTCTTTAAGTATCAGCTCAGAATACAGCACACACAAGTATTCAGTGCTAGTACACTCAGACTGCATAAAGTGTGTATTTGTCCTTGAGTGCCTAAGGTGAATGCTTAAACTTTATCTACTCTTTGAAAAAAAAGTTTTTTGGTTTTTTTTAAGAAACATGACAAACTATGGAGAAAAGTCATCTCACTTCCTGCAGCAGTGCAGCAAAAAAGTTTGCAAAATACAACTTAGGGGCCATAATGATTTCAATTTTAGTTGTAAAGTATAGTGGATCAAAAAAAAATTCATAATTTTAACCTTTTACTTTAAAGTGGGGAAGTTATCAAAATATTTTACTGCTAGCTGTGCCATGTATAACCATGCACGTGATAAATAAACTTTTATTTGATTTGAAAAGTTGGTGCCGCGATGCTGGAATCTTGTATATAAAATTATTTTTAAGTGCTTAACATGGGAACAGAGCCTAGCAGAAGTCAAGAAGACTATGCACCAGAATAATTAAAAAGTATTTTAAAATGCTTAATTTGGAGGTCAAATCTAAGCCTAGCTGCTGTAATATCCAGGGCTGTTAAATAAGATGGTCGATTAAACACGATCCATGTGACCATGTATAAAAACATTAGGGATTCAACATAAGTTACATTGTACTGCATGATACAAGCAAATCTCAGCACAGGGGTATTTTAATAGAACATGGAAAGTACTCCTATAAACTACAGATCATTAAGTTATTGATTTATTATTATTTTATAATCTAGCATTAAATTGTGTAAGACTTAAATTCATTGCTGAGGTATTTTAATAAGAGTTTATTCAGTATATTGTTCACAATTTATCATAAGATGAAAACATTTCTTTTTTCATAGTTCAGTGTTGTTTTTATGTCAAAATGTTTTTAAAGACTCCAATACATGAACATAGCCTTCGATGTAATATACTTTTCTTTAGTATTTATCTCCTAGAAATATGGTTTCTCACAGAACATACCGCCACATTTTTTAAGGCCAAATCATATATGGAGTCTGTGATAAAAAAAGTTCTACTCTTATCTTAAAAACTATTTAAGACGCATTTTATGGAGTTCCATTAAACGGGAAACTAATACAGGATAGAGGTGGAGTTTTTAGAGGCGGACTAAGGTCCGAGGTCTTTGCTGATTGGCAGGGGTTCGAATACTTATTTGGAGCAGTAACACAAATTATTTAGAAAATCATACATACATAGATTATTGTCTCTTACAGTGGACATGCACCCAAAATGAACATTTCAGATCGCAAGTGGGAGAACTTGCAAAGTCGCAGGGTGTTTAAATACTTATTTTCCTCACTGTGCATATTTTCTTGATCACATATTTTATTTTATATACAAGAACTTGCTATGAAAAAAATAATATAAAAGACAGATCAAAAAATGATTATGTTTGATGAAAGCAGGTATAGCGGGTTTTTTTACCCAACTACTGACTTGTGCTGACGCAGTTTGAAAGCTGTGTGTTCCTTTAAAATTTCCAGCGGCTTTGAAAATTTGTCTTTGCATTCCCTAATTATATTTGACTTAAGAACTATCCCAGACAGGTTCCTCAGACAAAAGTTTACCATATAGATGTTTCTGCCTCACTTTAAGAATTTTATTCCATTATTGCCTACTGAAAAATAAACCACTTTTAAATTTTCATATAATTACTAGTATATAAGTACTAGTATAAAATCAATTAAAATGTAAAAAAAAAAATAATAATACATTTTTAAAAAAAGCTTATTTTAAAGCCATTTAAAGGTTAATTTATTTTCTTCTTATTTGTCAGGTTATAACCAGAGGTACCCAAACTTTATACACAGCTATACCTTTTCCCAGTTACATGTGTGAGAACAGTCAGGCCCCCAATGGACTCCCTGACTCAGCCACCAATCAGCTATTTATTCCTATTGATATTACTAGAGTATATAAGACCCAGCTTGGTTTTCTTGACATGGCAAGACAATGACTGTGCTGCCAATTTTAAAATAAGGGTTGTTTTACAATATGCAACTACTTATCTAATGGCTGATTAATGGAAGATTATTCAATAACTTAATGTGTTGTCCTTTTAGTTTGAAAAGGTACATTTTATAATTTGTTTGTATGGTATGACTAAAAACTGGTTTATATTTTATATGTAAAGTACTACAATTGATTCTTCCTATTATCTTTTGTTTAATAACAAACCTTTTCAGATAATGAACTTCTCCACTGGCTCTGTGTATGGAAATTTCAACATCAGCCTGCCTGTTCAGAATGTAACTCCAAAAGAAAGTTTCAGCTCTGTACTTATCAAGAACATAGTAGCTATGTTTGTGTGGTTGGCTCTAAGTATACTTAATAGTAGCATGGTTTCTACTTTTATCAGGCATGGCATTTTCTACGAAGACCCTCGGTACATTATGTTTATTTGCATGGTCATTAACGATGCTGTCCAACTTACTTTTGTGACGGGGCTGTATGTGGTAAGTGTTAAAACCAAATGTCCAGGCTTTCATACCCTTTCATGTTTAATATCCAACCAGAATAAGAGGTGTGATTAAACTAAAATAAACTCGAAAAAGCAATAAAATCAGGCAGATGTTTAGTTTTAAACTGTGTATTCACTGTTTTAAGCAACATCTGTAAGTAACTCAAAAACTAAACAGATTTGATGACTGTGAATATTTTATATACACTGTACTAGAAATATATTGTAAATATATTTAAAGCATGTTATCAAAAGCGATATAATTTAACGTTACACAGGATGATTTTTTTTTATTATTTAAATATTATTCTCAATAAATATCAGGTTAATATTTAATACTAATATTACTAATACTAATATTTAGTGATAATGATAATAAAACATCCTGTGTATAAGTAAATTATACACAGTATATACACACATTATTGTTTATTCTTTTGACGCTGTAAAGCTAAAACGTTGGCCACAAAACAAAACAAAATGGTCAACATTAATAACCAAACATCTATAATTGTGATTTTTTTTTTCTTTAATTATATCTTAGCCCTCCCTTTTTTTAAATATATCGCTCCATTTAGTCCCATTTATGTGTTTTATGACATTTGTAAGAAGTGGTGAAAAGTATTTATGTACAACCCATATTAACTTTGTCTGTCTGTTTAGGTGAGCTATGCTTTCGCAAAGATCCCGGCATTTTCCTGCTGTCCCATCATCATGGTGGCTGTTCTGACAACACGCTCAGCCCCACTGATCCTAGGTGGAATGGCCATTGAACGCTATATCTCTATCTGTTTTCCCCTACATTATGCCCATATATGCACAGTGCAACGCACCATTTGGCTTATAGGGGTCATTCTAGTCTTAAGTGCTGCAGCTCCAGTCACAGATCTCATCATAGCACTTTACACAGAGCCAGCTTCTTTTTTTCAAAGTGTTATCTTCTGTGATCAATCACAGCTGTTTCGCGATGGTTCTATTTACTACAAAAACTGTGCTTTTGACAGTGTCTATTTCTCCGGTGTTTTTCTGGCCTTGTTTTACACGTATTTTAAGATAATGCTGGCAGCCAAAGCAGCCTCTAGTGACCTGGTGTCAGTGAAGAAAGCTCGCAACACTGTGCTGCTTCATGGTGTGCAGTTATTGCTTTGCATGCTGGCTTTTGTGGTGCCCTCTATACAGGCCCCACTCATCCAGCTATTTCCACAGCGTGCTTTAGAGATACGTTATGTCAACTTCTTGTTGGTCTACATAATACCCAGGTTTCTCAGCCCTATGATCTATGGGTTCAGAGATGAGAAATTTCGAAAATACTGGATTAAGTACCTCCACTTCAGGATCAGAAAGGTGAACCAGGCTGAACAATTGTCACATAAACCAAATTGAAATGTTAAAAGTTATAAATTATATAACCTTTATAAACACAAATTTATTCAATGTACATTTTTGTATATGATGAATCCAAATTATTATTTTCAAAATGTGTTTTAAAGTACTATTAGTAATTACTAAAAAGTATTAAGAAACATATTGATTTAATAAATATCTGTTATAAAAGCCGTATGACGAGTAAAGTTAAAAAAACACTTACCTGTAATTCAGTCCCGACCAACTACCCAGTTCCAGTTCAAGAAATGCATCCATATCGCAATGATGCCACCTCCATGCCTCACGTTGGGTATGATGCATTTTCAGTGTCATTATGTTTGGCCCTCATCAAATGTCCTGCCAAGAAATCCATACATTGAAGATTTTTGAGGCTGCCAGAGCAAGAAAAAGCATGACGTAACAAAAACGGTTTATGAGATTAAATATGTTAGACTTAACTCTTAAATTACCAAAATAAAAAACTATGGATAATTTCATAAAAGTAGTAATATTGCCAGTCACTACACAATTCAACTGAACTTCTAATTCTACATAAAACATAAAATAGTGATATATTTCCTAATGTAGGTGTGAAAAGCTGGAAGTACACATCCAAGCATAATGTTGTAAATAATGGTTAAGGTATGTATAAAGTATTAAATCAGACAAAAAAAAAATACTTTCTCATGATGTTATTTCTTCTCATTACTTCAATATTGTGAGATTTTTCTTCAGGCTGTAAAACCAAAATAAAAGTAATATTTTCTATATAAACTATTTTTGAAATGTAAGTTAAACATGCATAATTTATAGTAATCAAACTTTGTAATTATCACTATTTCTATAGTAGCCTAAAGTAAAAACAAATATACGGGAAATTTACTTATATAATATTTATGTTTTATAGTAATAAAAAAAATCTGCTGAAATCTGATTGTTTTATTTCTACAACTTAAAAAAAAAAGGCTGAACACCAGAAAGTAGACAACAGTTTGGACACAAAATAACCAATAAACTGTAATGAACTTTATCTAGTTTTATATAAACGTAAAGGTCAAAAGACCTGACCTCAGCCCTATTAAACAGTTTCATGATGCGGAGATTGCAAACCAGGCCCTCTTATTTAACATCAAGACATGAGCTACAGTATTCAGTAAAAGAAAATAGTGGTTAAAATAATGGTAATAAAATACAACACAAAAAAGGGAGAATAAAACACTGACAACAGTTTGGAAAAAAAAAAAAATCTCTTGCATCATTGTAAATCCCCAGTTGCAGTGAAATTGTAAGAGTTGATTGACTACACAAAGAACTGACCTTTTCACAATGAACACCGCTGGGATGTAGTGATGTGGGATGAACAAGATTTAATTGGTCGATATCATTCTCTGAAGTCTTGTGGCTGATTGTAATATAATCCCTGCAGACAATTCTCAACATGTGGAAATTCTTCAGGGAATGGGTGTTATTCAAGAACTAATGCAAGCGGATACTAAGAAAAAAAAAAAAAAAATGAAAACAGTCAACAGTTTATTTGTAGTCCAAACTTTTTATAAAATGCTGCAAGTATTAACAAACTGTACAACAAATAATGAACAATTGAAATAGAAACTAGACAGGGAAGTTCATGAACAAACTTCAAAAATTTTACTTGGAAATAATATATATGGCTAAAAAACAACCCAAAGAACATGTGTAAAGTTGTTTAAAAACATTGTACATTAAAAGATGCAGGACAAAAAAATTAAAAAAAAGAATAAAATATATATTTTTTAAAATTTGTGCAAGAATTAAAATAATAAAAAAACAAGAATCTGTAGCTTTCTAAAACCTGTAAATTTCTTAAACCTTTAACAACCCTGCATTACAATTTTAAAGAGTTGTGGCGAAAACATTTTTTTTATTAAAATACATGTTAGTTTACTTATTCAAACTGAAAAAAAAACTCATTTTTGCAGATATACAAGTTTTTCATGACCATTAACTTTTATTTACATTTACATTTAGTTATTTAGCAGACGCTTTTATCCAAAGCGACTAACAAGTAACTCAAGAACACAGGGTTGAAACAGGACCCTGGAGCAATGAGGGTTAAGGGTCTTGCTCAAGGACCCATATTGGTAACTTCAGTGGACATGGGATTTGAACCCACAACCTTCTGATTGATAGTCCAACGCTCTAACCACGGAGCTACCACTCCCTCTGGCATGGGTTTCAGTCTCATTGTCCAACCCCTGTAGATATGACTCCTCACTAATTCTCTCACTTCCCGAGTTCCTACAAGGCTGAGGTTTGATATTGTGAGTCTCCATCAGGTCCTTGAAAAAACAAAGTACTTGTCACCTTCCTAAATTGGCTCGTTCATTTGATATCGCCATCGAACACAAGAACCCTCTAGGGTCACATCTGGGTCTCCCTAAAAACCTATTGGGTCCTCGCTTTCCTACGTTGGATTGTTTACTGTCACCATCAAACGCAACATTCTACAGATTGGGTTCTTCGCGAGTACCTACGGTACAAGGCTGAAACCTGGCTCCGTCATTCCTTATCGTTTCCTTGGAAAACCTACCGATAAGTTGACGTAAGAAAGCAGCCGCGTGGACGCCGTAGTCACATCTCCATTTTGAAAGTGTTTGTACCCCGGAGGTTTGTTCCGCGGAGGACTAATGGGTTTCATTTTAGCGATCTTAGCAAGTCGTCAACTGCGCACCCCGCAGGTTGATTTTGGGCTTGACGGTGTGCCTGCCACCAAGACGACGTGATTTCATAGGTGTGTTTTGGGCATAACGTGTAATAAACCAATCAGAATGCCACTAGCTGACTTTGGCGGATTGCTATTTCAGCGGTGCGGCTACCCGGACTCAATGCGCCGCTATATTAGCGTGTAGACTATGTATCTGTTTAATAGCGTTCAGTTCGATGGCGTGGGACACGCTCCTGTGTTGATTCACCGCCGTCAGCGGTCACACCTCGTTTCGAGATGGACACGCCCATCGGGGTAGATATATTTACGAGCAGTGTTGCTTTTTAAATGACGCAAGTGGAAGGCGGGACCGTTCCTCGTGCAGGGTGTTCGATAGTAATTAGTCCAACTAAAGTGCATGTCGCTAACGATTCAAATGAATCAGTGTTGTGTTACTATGGCAACAGGTATCCACCTTGTATTTTTCGTTAGCAAACAGAATAGACGCTCTATGGAATTTGCATAGTGGGTTCTTGGGGTCGATGACGATGGCTCTGTTTAGAGTCTCTAACGCCTGCTCAGACTTTTTCAGTGCATGCTGGACCTGTGAGGACAAGACGTTGAATTAGCTCGTTTTACAAGGTAGTAATCAAATAAAGATCCCGTGATGCCCATGATACATGGAATACTAACCACTCCGATATGGCAGAGGAGGACAGAGCTCTGAGGGTTAATACTCAAGGCCTTCTTGAAATGAATCTCAGCCAAGTTAAACTTCTCCTGCTTGTAATAGATCATCCCCAGACCATACCTGCAACAACATCAACAAATCAGTCAAAAACACATTATTACATATTATAAAACGGGTAGTTCTGCTTCTTAAATCTGATTGGCTGAGGCGCTTGTCCAGCCGTGACATTGACAATAACCCACACCTGACTGCTTCCCATTCGTATAAATGCGCGATATAAAATATATTGTTCTCCCAAACATATTTATAAACTGCATTCTGTAACTTGGCCACTAGATGGCGGTATTTAACGGACATCATTTACTTGTGTCAGGGGTCATTTTAAAAAACTGGATGTCGCGGAAGGAGAGTTTATTAGCGATTTTGCTTAAAGTCAACGCATTAAACAATCATACCTTATTCCTTTTATTATTGAATGTTGGTAACAGTTTTAAAAAAAATAAAGCAATGAGGTTTTGTGAAGAGGAAGACGTGATACACCAGAAACAACCAATCAGAAGAGCCTGAGCAGCGCCACACACTGACCGACTCGATGCCATGCTGCAGTAATTCAGATCAGAGGAGAAGCAACTAAATATTGAGTATTGTACACGCTCATACTTTACAGTTGGACAACATTTCTAAGAATCCTTTTTCGTGTTGATCCCAAGTAATCAATTATTTCATGATATATTAATTTTAGGACCAGAACCTGTATGTATGTATGTATACACGCAGACACACACACATTACAGGCCAAAAGTTTGGACACTTGGACACACCCTCCCATTGTGGATTCTCACTGACGGCATCAAAATTATGACTAAACCCATGAGGAGTTCTATACTTAATAAAAAAGGTGAAATAACTGAAAACATGTTTTATATTCGAGTTTCTTCCAAATGGCCCCCTTTGTTCTGATTACTGCTTTGCACACTGTTGGCATTCTAATTAATTATACTAGTGAACCCTGATTAAACCATTTCAGGTGACTATCTCTTGAAGCTCATTGAGAGAATTGCAAAAGTGTGTGCAAAGCAGTAATCAGAGCAAAGGGGGCTATTTGGAAGACACTCGAATATAAAACATGTTTTCAGTTAGTTCATCTTTTGTTGTTAAGTACATAACCTCATTCATCGTTTGGAGGTGTGTCTAAACTTTTGGCCTGTACTTACACACACGAGCTCACAATTGTACATAAAAATATATACAGACATAACAACATACATGCAAACCCACACATGCACGAAAACATATACACAATCACACACAGGCAGGCAACTACAGGAACATGGGCATTGTGCACGTACGCGCACGAGAGAGAGAGAGAGAGAGAGAGAGAGACACCTTATTGGCTGATCAAATGTGTGTTGTGTTATTAAAATCCTTGTCCCATTCGTGTCCAAAAAGTGTACTTAATCAGTTTCCCTCCAAACAGAACCAGATTTAATAAAGCTTTGAGACAGAAATGTGTGTGTGTGTGTGTGTTTTGTAACTCCATATTGTCCCATCTATAGGGTGAGAGAGAGAGAGAGACAATGTAGAGACATGCAGTTAACAGACTGCTGTACAGTGTACAGTGTGGACAGAGGTACCAGGCATTGTAGTGGCGTTTGTTGAGTCGAATGGCATTTCGGAAGCAGCCCAAAGCCTTCTCCAACTCCTCGGTGAGCACCAGTTCATGACCGAGCAGTGTGTAGGCGTAGGCGAAGCCGGGGTCCACCTGAATGGCCCGTGTGAAGAACTTGATGGCGATATCGTGCTCCCGCTGCAGACTGAAACAGTTCCCCGCTACACACCAGGGCTGGGGAGCAGACAGAACACGCCATACAGTTATATACAGACTTATTGGCGGGTCAAAGGTTCTACAGCTTCACCAGCTGAGCAGAACCGCACTAAACCAGATCTAGTATGTACTGTGCAGGAGGTGGTCACAGACGGTGAGTGGTCCGTTACCTCGGGTGAGTTCT
>JAOUQT010006568.1:0-23011 GCA_025769995.1 Xyliphius kryptos | reverse complement strand
CTCATGCTACCTCTATGGTGAGAGAACTGACCAAATGCAAAAGTGACCAAAACATCAGCCAGAAAGGATGAGAACATTTTTGAGCAGTGTATATATACAACCTGTATATAAATGTTACCAAGGTGATTCAAGAGGCTATTAAAAATCCAATTTAAATTCCAGTGACATAGCCTGTGTGCTGGACAGAGTGGCGCGTGCTTGTGATCCATGTTGTGATTATGTTGATTGGGTGTCAGCACAACTTTGGTATTGATATGGTGCTCCTGAAAGAGCTCCGGACTACCAGGTTACGTTTTGGTTTGATCAAGTCTGCCCGTCATCTCTCCAGCGGTAGGCCACAGGTGCCATCCCTCTCAGAGTAGGCTCTTTCAACCTTCTGCACTGGTGCACTGATCCCATACAGTATGGCTGCAGGTGCCTTCCCATTTCCCGTGATAAGCGACGCAGCCCTACATCTTCCGCTCCACTCGCGGTCGCTGAAACCGCCGCTTGCCCCATCCCTTCCGCTTCGCCTTTAGCGACAGCCGGCAACCTGGGTCAGGGCTGGCACCTATGCCGGAGAACAGGCTTGCAAAGCCTGCAGGTGATGTCTTCTGCCACTTGCATCCTCATTCATTCCCAGGTTTCGGCACCAAAAATTTAACGAGGGATGGGCACAAATGAGGACTGGAAACCGAATTTTTTCTGAAAACAAAGTTTTTCTCCCGACTGCAACGAGCTTTAATACACATTGTGTTGTAACATAGCATTTAACTACAATTGTGCTGGCATGGTGTCATTAGCCAACGTCGCGCTTACGTCGGGTCCATGGAATCTCTGAATATGTTGTCACAGCTTATAAAGCCCCACCCGTAATTAGACGAAGCCTGTTCAGGTGCACTGATCAATCTCACCGTTCAGCGCATTGGCTCCACCGCTCTTTCATCCCTGGCCCCAACGCCACAACAGCCTGCATCGTTCCAGAAGGAAGACGTGTCAACAAGACAGGGATTGCAGTGGGTTTCATGATCCCACAATCTGGCATTCCAACCCATCAGAGACGCTTAGTTGGGTCTGTAAACCTCATAAGATTCAAACCTAGTTTTCCATAGTAGTATGTTAGAATTCTTGACAGCTACATCATTCAAGCTCCTGAGAACACAACTGGATTAAAAGGTTAAATACTGCCCGGTCCCATCCTTCAGTGAGCCGCTGCATCCGCACCACATTTATTACTTAAGACAGGATCATTAGCTACACCAGGCCAGATCCCTTTAATGCTACATTAAGATAAAAAATGACAATTAAGTCTTTAGGGTAAATGTTTCTTTTTACTAGCACTTCCAAATTTCGTAATACAGTTAGTGCTATTTATCTCAATGACACGCAACGCAGGGGAGTAAAAGGATTTGCTCATTACTCTACTTCAAACTGACTAACTGGGTGTCTGTGTCAAGCAGCACTGCAGATCTACGTCCTTTTTATATGTAAGCTGGTGCATGTTTGGGTGTGTTAGCTCTGCTTCATAGGTCTCAGGGGTTTAACCGGCTCATGGAACACACCAGTGAACACACAGATTGAACAAAGGTGGCTCATTAAACTAGCTTTAGAAATAAATCACCTAAAATGCTCTTGACTCTGTGTTCCAAAGAGAAGCGCTCTGTGGTGTGTTTTCAGGGGAAAACGTGTGTATGCTGAGTAATGGCGGATGTTCTCACCTCTGTCTGCCGACCTCAGAGCACACTCGCGTTTGCTCTTGTACAACAGGTTACAGTCTGACAGCGGATCGCTCCACTTGCAGAGGTAAGTAAATGTCTCACAGCTGTTAATTGGTTGCCGTTAAACATTGTATTGTATCTTATTGATGTTTATTCTTTGTGGCAGGGGTTGAATATTTCCTCTTGTATTCCTCTCATGATGGGATCCGTGGCACATCACTGGAACCCAATGATAATTCAGACACTCTGATTCCTGTAACTGGAACTCTGTTAGCAGCTGGACTTGACTTTTTTGCAGGTGATTTTAAACCTGTTAGGACAGTTTACAAATATTCTATTCCATTGAGTTTAAGGTAAATATTTGGTAACATGAAACCGTTTTTATAATGCATTAATAACACATTTATAAAGCTTTATAACGTATTCATAAGCCTCTGTTAATTTACATTGATGTTTATAATCACAGTCATAAAGTGTTAAAACAAAATTACAAAAAGCTTTTTATAAAATGGGTAGTTCCCGTCCTTAAATCTGATTGGCTGAGCCACATGTCTAGCCATGACATTATTCTCAATAACCCACCCCTCTGACGGCTTCACATTCAAATAAATGCGTGGTATAAATTTAATTAAGTTATTAAGTTGTCTTGGAAAAGCCAACAGCTTGTTCTTATTTTGATTCTCACACACATTTTCTAGACATTTCTCATCCCACCTCTTTTAATGTACAAATCCCACATCTTTTAATGTCAAAATTTGCACCCATAGCCACTTAGGTTGCTTGTGCTTTTTAGAGTTTTCCTTCTACAACTCTTTTTTGGCGTGTTTTCCCCCTTAGCAATCCATTGGAAATGTTTAATTAGCTTTTCTCCTAAATTTCAAACAGATTTTTATTCATTTATTTTTTAAGCCACGTGAATTCTTTCCAAGCCAACTTTTTGACGTTTGTTTCTGAACTTCTGTTTCTTGTTAGGTACTTAAATAAAATATGAATTGCTCATTATCGTAGGTAGGTAAAAACCTTCCCAATAAAATACAACCATGCAGCTTCCTATCTATAAAAAATTTACTTTAGAGATTTTAGCTGTAAGATGAGGGTCTGTACTGGACAGTGTGGATTGATTAATTCTATAACCACTGAGCTGAAATATTCACACATATTTACACAACAGACAATAAAGTGTTATGGAATATTGAATTATGAACAAAAACTGAGATTTGAGGAGTAACGTCAATGGAAAATGACTAGACTGGATCAATCTGTCAGGAGGGTTGTGGAAACTTGGATAACCACACTGAACTATTGTAGTAAAAATCTTAATAGAATTCACAGCACAGCACAACTGGATTTTCGAACACAAAATGGGAATGTACCCAAGTATTAATATGGTGTTCCTAATAAAGTCCTTAGTGATTGTGTATCCTTTTAAAAGTGTTTGTGCGTGAGTGAGCATTTGAGTCAATGTAGATTAAATTGAGGTGGAGCTTGACAGGACTGGATTGCTCTCCCAGCTGTGGTTTTATCTCATATTAAATGAATATTTGTTTTTCTCCATTTCCAGAAGAGAAAACAGCTAATGAAACCTGCACAATAGCTACATACAGTTTTCTTCTCCTTTTTCATGAACACTTATTAAGTGAGGAGTGTGAACACATTAACATTATTGAAAAATATTAGTGGAATTACATTAAAGAATTTGGTAATAATTTCTATGAATGCGGTATTCATAACGTATTACATGTGCATTTATAAAGCTTTGGTACACTTCACAACATTTGTCATAAGCCTTTGTTAATGTACATAGATATTCATAATCAACATGCCATAAGGATTTATATCACAAAGTGTCATCATGCATCATAACATGAACTTTTTTAAACTTTTGATTCTTTTGCTATTTGTAAGTTGATTAACAGTTAAAATATACCATTTATAATGCATTACGCCACTGTTTGTTATAAAGCCCTATGGTATGTTCTCATAACACTTCATAAGTGTGGTTATGTACATCTATGGACATTAACAAAGACAAAAAGTATTATAAAGCATTGTGTATAGTTTATAGAGCTTTATTAATGTGTTAATAATGGATTGTAAATAGCAAATTTATTTAAGCCTTACCAAGACTTTTTTACAGGACAGACATTTTTTTAAATTTGTATAGCCACTTTCTTTATAAATGTGTCTCATTTTATAATTTGAATTTATATAATGAAAAATGGCATTGAATATAATTTAAGCCAGCTTTTTGAATTGTTTATTAGGGAATGACACTTTATACTGGACTGATCTGGGTTCCAATAAAATCTTCCGAGCTGCAAGAGATCAGACATGGCGGGAGGAAGTGATAAACAACGGTATTGGGCGTACTGAAGGAATTGCAGTGGACTGGATTGCAGGTACCTGCATCATGATGGATTTCTAGACTAATGTTTGGCATTACATGCATTTTTTAGTAATATATTTTATTTATTTGTACCATGGCAACCATGCATGACCCAGGAGATAAACTGTGGAACATAATTATGAATCAGGCTCCATGATTTAAAATCTATTTTTATGTATATAGTGCTAAAATAAAGCAGCCTTACTTAAATATGTGGTAATAAATACATGGTAAAGCAAAATTACCTAAAACAGCCTAGATGGCTGAACATGTAAGTCGATAGCAAGAATTAAAAAAAAAGGTGTTTCCGGTCCTAAAATCTGATTGTCTGAGCCTTTTGTCCAGATTTTTTTTATAATAATGCACACCTTTGACCATTTCACATTTTTATCAGTGTGATTTACAATATATTTTTTACCCAAGTTTCTTTTTATAAACCGAGTTCCTGCTGACAATATTTGATTGTTGGAGAAACCAAAAACCTGTTACTCAGCAATCAGCGTTTACTTTCAAAAACAGTCTAGATTACATTGCAGCAGATCAGTTTATTAATGAGTTTGCTTTCAATAAATGGATTTATAAATCAATTATTGGTTTAATTATTATAGTGTGTTCATAACAGTTCATAACAAAAAATCAATAACATACTGAAGGCTGTGCGTTATTGTGAGTATATCACGGGAAAGATGTGTGACAGCATACTGCTTTGTGTCAAGCTTAACAATACCTCATTCTTGTGACTTATTCACAGTAATTCACAACCTCAAGTGCCTTTTTGCTTTATTATAAAAAAGAGTTCATGTAACGTTACTCTGCTATACATCATGCCTAACAACACATTTTTCCCATGATTTATCTACAATAATGCAAACCCTCTTGTAACTTATTGCTTTAATAACCCTCTATTAACTGAGGATTAAGGGTCTTGCTTAAGAATCCACAAAGGCAACTTTGATGGACTCTGGGTATGAACCCCTAACCAAACCTTGAACATGTCAATGTTATTATGGAATAACATTGTTATTATGGAAATTTTAAAAACTGCAAATTGTAAACAATGCTTTTATATTATAAAAGTGGACATAAATGTATTAAGAAACAAACACCATATGGACAAAAATATTGGGATATACCTCTTAGTCATAGAGATGCTTTATTTAAACATGCATTTTAGACAATTGCATGTTTCCAGCTGGATTTGTGGGAACAGTTTGCCGCTTTTAATGTCTCAGCCTGAATGTCCCCCAATGATAAATGGACCCTAGAGGCATGATTATGTGAGTTTGGTGTGGAAAAACTTGGCGGGCCTGCACATAGCCCTAACCTCAATGCATGGTGAACACCTAGATAACGGCTCGCAACACAGGGCCACTTGTCCGATATCAGTGTCCTATCGCAGGAAGAGTGCTGTAAAGCTGTTACAGCTGCTTCGGTGGGAATAACTTGAAGAATAATATAATAAAAGCTCCTGTAGGTATAATGTATAGATGGTTCTTTGTCCACATTTTGTATTTAATCAATGCAATATTTCACAGCGAGCCGGTGCAAATATAATGAAACTGAGCCAATATGCCGAACGCCTTTAGTGCTTGTAAAATATATTGACTCTATATATGTGACTATTTCTTCCAACTGTGCACCAGCTTTAATGTTATGTTTTTTTTTTATAAATATAAAAAAATTAAAATAACAAATTGTAACAATAATGGCTGTAAGAAATATAAAAAATAAATAATACTCTTTCTTTGACTTGTGCATAGCCTGAATTTAATGGACTGATGGTTGAACAGGTTGATTAATAGATTTTCTTTGCCTTTGTAGGTAACATTTACTGGACGGACCATGGCTTTGATCTCATTGAGGCATCGCGGTTAAACACAATGTATCGAACTGTGATCATATCCAAAGGCCTAGATCAACCTCGAGCTATTGCTGTACAGCCAACCAAAGGGTGTGTCTTTTTTGGTAACACTTTATATTTTTTTTTTTTTTTTTTTAATTAAATTAAATTACATTTAACTTTATTGTCATTGTGCAGTGTACAAGTACAGGCCAATGAAATGTAATTAGCATCTAACCAGAAGTGCAATATATAACATTATGTACATAAAGTGCTCTAGTAACAGTGACTGGTGAATATTAATGTTAGAAACGTATACATAAATATAAACCTTTTATACACATAGTCCCTGACAAAAATTCATGTCCCGTACCCAGGTTGTAGGAAAAACACAAAATGACTTGTTGATGGATTGAAATCAGAAATGGCTTATATGCAAAGCAAGCACTCTGGTTTATTGTTGTTATGCCAAAAAAAATGGTTTATTCCATTTATTAATTTTAGTCATTTAATTAGAACAGAAAGGTCAGATTTTGTTGGACAAAAGTCTTGTTGAATATTGTTGAAATTTTACATTTACTTTACTTTGAATACTCCAAAATGCTACAATAACATTCGTTCATTCATTCATTATCTTACAATTAATCCTTTACTAAGGTGGGTTCCCCATTCCCATCCAGGGGGGAGCGTTTTGGGTGTTGAGCAGATACAGCCAATTTTTGTACTTTGTGCCAGTCAATTTACCTCGAATGTTAGGACTGTGGAAGAAAACCAAAGAACCTGGAGGAAACCCATGCGGACACGGCGAGAACATGGAAATATAATATTATAAAAAATTCACGGTGCCCTGTAAAAAAATATTAATATCGTTTATGACTTTCATGAGCTTGGAGGACTGCATCCATATGCCTTGGCAATGACTCAAATAGCTTATTGATGAAGTATTCTGGAATGGCAAAAAAGCTTGTAGGGCTCAACATTTTTTTTTTTTGGTTTCAACTTCCAAGCCTCCTCCTTCATCTTACCCCAGACATGCTCAATAATGTTCATGTGCACTGACTGGGCTGGCCAATCCTGGAGCACCTTGATCTTCCTTGCTTTCATAAATTTTGACATTGGAGCTGAAGTATCCTGCTGCAGAATTTGCCATCTCTTGGTTTGGATAATAATAAGCAGCACACGTCTTGATATTTTAGGCTGTTGATGTTGCTATCCACTCTGCACAGCTCTTAGACACCCCTACACTGAATGTAATGCGAAACCATGATTTTTCCTCAACCAAACTTAAATAGTTTTCTGGGTAAATTTAGGGTCCAAGCGGGGTCTTCTGCAGTGTTTGTGAAGAATGGGATGCAGTTTAATTCTTGTAGATACAGTGTTTTCTGGTATCCAGTTCTCATGTAGCTCCCCTGCTCCTACCAAACAGTTGTCTTAAGGGGTCTACCTGACCTGGGCTTGACATGAACATCACCTGTTTTTTGGATTTTTTTTCTTACAACTGTTTATAAAATCTTATAAGCTCTCTCTACAGGTATAAAGTTGTGTTGTCAATAATTACTTCACTGATAGAGACTGCATACATAGTGCTCTTTTTTCAGACTAAGTAAAGTGTAATCATCTTGTTTTGAGTAAAAATGTCTGAACATCTAAAGAACAATAAAGCATAAGGGTCCCCTGTTTAACTTTGAGCTCCATTCACTGACCCCAATAAATGAATGGGGGTTACAAGAAAGTAATACACTGGCTGGAATCTTTTCTCTCCACTGAACTTGATGATCAGCGGAACTGTGAGCTGCAATGGTTGAATGATTTGAATGCCTTTCCTGCAGCATGGATTAATTAGCATGTGTTCTGATAGCAGTAATTAAGACAGCTAGGATAGCACAGGATTTAAGCATATAAATATGCATCTACACAATGAATATACAAGATTCAGGGAATGTAATACTGATATTGCCAGAATCAAAAGGTAAAAGTTAAGACTTGTGTTCAAGATTGATAATAATCAAACATACACATATTTAAATAACCCTAAAATAAATTTAAATTGTCAGTATACATCTGGCATCACATAATCAGTAGATTTTAAAAAATGCCTGAATATAAATTTGTTAATATTTGAATTTCTCATAGGACATTTGTAGTTGTAAAATGTAAAGCCGTGTATAAGTCGGTGTCTATCTAAACTAAAGTGCTTTTTCTCTTTCAGATTCCTATTTTGGACAGAATCAGGAAAAATTCCAAAGATTAGTAGATCCCGTCTGGATGGATCTGAGCGAACGGTCCTCGTTAACTCTGAAATAGTTTGGCCCAGCAGCCTTGCCATCGACTATCAGGTATGTTTTTCTTTCTTCTTTATAAAGTAAGTTTACTGTCACAGTGCATTCACATATAAATCCCCACTGTTAAAAAAAATAGGATTTCTGATGTGAGCCCTGTGGGGGTCCTGGTTATGAGAGGACAAAGTTAAATAAAATAATACTGGGGTGGGGTTGGGGGGGGCAAAAAAACCCTGTAGACTAAATGTACAGCTACACAGTGGTGGAACTCATAAAATGAACTGTGGTGATATAAACAAGATTCTTATTTTTTTTACATATTGTTCAGCAATTTAACAAAAATGTAAGGCATCCCAATTAAAAGATACAAAACATACAAATATATACTATATCTACAATAGACTATTTTAAAAAAGCAAACAAAATTCAACATGAAATGTAAGAAGATATGGCTTTAGTGTAACAGTTAACATAAATCCACTACTCCTAATGCTTTAGTAACCAATACATAAAGCTTTAGAAAGAATCCATAATGCTTTATAAGGCCTGACATCAGCCTTTGTTAATGAACTTTGATGTGTATAACCACACTCATAAAGTTTTATGCAGAAACACTCAATAACAGAGTGACATAATGCATTACAAATTGTATATTTTAACCATTCATTACCTTATTGTAGAGACTAGTATCATAAAGTTTTATAAAGTTTGTGTTAAACGATGTTTCCCCCTAAATAATAATAATGATGATAATAATAATAATAATAATATCATGCTGTTCTCTGTCCAGCAGCACTGTTGTGTCTGATCCACTCCTAACATGCCCATCCAGGGAAGAACGTCTCTGGCGCTGGGCAAATATACCTAGGGCAGGGCGCCAATACATCGCTGGGCACACACAAACACACACTATATGGGGCAATTTAGAGCATTCAATTTACCTTGAATCTATATTTTTGGACTGTGGGAGGAAACTAGACACGGAAAACATCCAGAGACATGGAACATACATACATACATACATACATACATTCACATATATCTATACACACACTGTATGTGTGCATGCGTGTGTATGTATGTATATGTATGACAATATAAAAAACTACAATTGTCTCTTTGTAGTTATTGAAAATGTAGTACAGTTGCTACACATTGTATGTGTGATGGCCTATAAAGATCACACCAAGAACATAATGTAATATCGAAGGTGATATCGAAGTAATGAACCATTACCCATCGTGTCATGTCTTGAAGAGTGCTGATTATGCATGAAATTAAAAATGGGTTAAAACTCCTACTCACCGTTACGAAAGTCTAATGAGCATCAGCAGAAACCATTAGTGCCGCTAGAGTAGTTCATATTATATACAGTATTGATAAAGATTTACATTTATTCCACATTACTCTTCAACTCAAAATGCACATCTGTCTGCTATTAAGCATTGAGTGCATTAGAATATATTCTGTACTCCATACTCTTACACAGGTATTGATGAGGACCAACTTGTATCTATAAGCTAGTGGTGTTGCTGCAGAGCAGAATGTTAGTACTATCCACATCGATGATTAGCATAAGGAAAAAAATCTCTGTTACACTTTACCTAAATCTGGCATTTAAAATGCATTATTAAAACATTTAAAGCTTTTTAATTTATTCATAATGCTTTATAACATTTGCCATAAGCCTTTGGTAATGTACATAGATGTTAATAATCATAGTAATATAGTGTTATAACAAAATTACATAAAACTTTAGAACACGAAGTGACAATGCATCATATTAATTTTTATGAGATTATTTTAGAAATTACTTCAAACAAAATGATTTTACTTTACCTAAAGTCTGTCAAGAGCATTTATGATCCATTATTAGTCGTTCTGTACAAAAATTATTGGAATCTCCTTCAACATGGTAATAAATGACAACACTTTACCTAATGCTTGTAACGAGACTTTATAAGTTTTCATAAATAGTTCAAAGTTATTTTCAGCAGACAATATAGTTCAACACATACTTTATGATATTCATCTTTATAATAAGTTAAGGAATAGTTAAAATATACAGTTCATAATACATTGTCACTTTGTGTTATGAAGTGTTATAAACTTAAAATGTGTAATACAATAACAAAGGCTTATGACAAGTGTTATAAAGCATTATAAGTTCTTTATAAAGCTTTATGTATGGATTAATAAAGCATTATCAATACCGGACTTATGTAAATTTTCTGACAGAAAGGCTACATCAACTCAAATATTTAAACACTTCTTCGCACTGTGACAACCATTTGACCATTTGTTTTACTTCTGCTTCTTTTGGCTCGGTTGAGCATAGCCTTACTTGAGCTTTACTTTACAGTTGGAGAATGCAAAAATTTAGCTTATTGAATACGATTATAATTTATCACCGTGAGAATGAATCTATAGACTTAACCTGTTTTACAAAATCATACCAATTTATATTAGCTCATTATATCACTGCCACAGCCTGCCAAATTATTTTTGCAGCCCTTAAAGCGCTAAAATTCTTTAGAAGAAATTCTATCCCATATCACCCGAAACAATGAATACAGGAGGCCTGTGTTAGCATTTCTTATGTGATATTGCTCTTGGTGTGGTTAACAAAATGGCCAGTGCTTTGAGCACATCCTATAATGGATTACTATCATTGCGCCATACCACAAACTTTATTAATGAATGAAGTCACGTTAAAAATAAGCACACCATTGTTTTTCTTGTGCAATTCTCTATGTGGTTGATGTGTCACATGACCCGCTTCTTATTAAAAAATATATATATAAAAAAATAAGTTAAATCCAAAATGCCGGCTTTGCAGATGTCAGACATGGGCGTCACCCGGCCTCAAATATTAACCTATTATATCACAAATGGTAAGGGAATATCAGCAACCATGTCCGGGTGTACAGCCTTATCAGGGTGTATCCAACTTATGGCCCACCCTGTACAATACATTGTGTTCTCTATCTTTTTTATAAAGTGTGTTCTGTAATTTGGCCACTAGATTTAATTGTATATTGATTGAAGTATTTGATTGTTCGATAAACAAGAAACTTGTTACTCAGCAATTAGCATTCATTTAAAAAAAAATGGACAAGGTTAGGTTTATAAATCAAACCTTGTTTGTGAACATTTTATCAGAGTATTATTGTGAATAATTCACATATAAAAAGTGTAACAACACTCCAGTACATCAGGTTTTACCACACCTTGTTCCCTTGATTCACAATCTCTCTTATTGCTGTATTATATGAATGAGGTAATGTAGAAAAGAAATACATAATCCTAAAAGAAAAGTCCAGCACTGATTAGCGAAATACACCATAGAATATCCTGCCAAATGTATAAATGACAATGCCAACATTGACCTCAGTGGAATTCTGCACAAACAGTCTTAAATGTAATTCATTAGTATAATAGTGTCTCCACAAGTCTGGACAATCAGATTAGAATGTCAAATCAGATTGCTTAGTGTTTAATGCGGCTCATCTCAGCCAGGTTTTAACTCTGTATTATAATATGATCGTGAGGGACTTACCTCACATCCATTTGCAATTTACAATCCAGCTGCTGCATGTATTAATAAAATTCCAATCTAAAGTCATTCAGGAGAAGAAGGCATATGCCACTAGTCATGCAAAGGTTAGTTCCACCAGGAGTTCAGGATCTCCAGGTGCAGAATTGTAAAGTCTGAGATTACTTTTTGTCATATTACTCAGTTTTGTTACCACTCTGCTCTGAAAGCACGATGCCAACCCACCTGGAGTTTGTTTTTTAAATTGATTTCAGGAAAATAAATTATACTGGTGCGATGCACGCACACACAGGGTGGAGAGAATCGACCTGGAGAGTGGCAAGGAGCGAGAGATTATTGTAAAAGAGAACAACGCGGATATATTTTCCATCGCGGTGTTCGGCTCATACCTCTTCTGGTCTGACAGGTAATTTATTGCCTCATAAATGGTACAGTGTATTCAAACTGGCTAATACTGAGAATGCCGTTACCTAGAGGCACACAGATAAAGTTATAGATATGAAGACGGGTTTCTTATAGTTCACTGTCATTACCATCCTCCAGCATGCTGATGGATACTTTCAGAAGATATTCAGCATTTCTCTTACCAGGTGTACATTATAACTGACTTCCTTTTTTCATTCTTATTTTTACCTCGGTTTACCATTATCCTCCATCACAAATGACTGTAAGTGGAATCCCAGGTTTCAGAAGATAATTCAAGGGTATTTTTTTTGCACCCAAACGAGTCCTTAAAAAACAATTATGTAACACTTTCTGAGAGTTCTGTATGCATGATTATAAACACAAGCTTTAGAAAGTATTCCTAATGCTTTATAATACATGTTATTGTTCATAGATATACATAAACACACTTATTAAATGTTATAAGTACATGCCATAAGGCTATATAACACAAAGTGACATAATGCATTATTAATGATATATTTTATGTTCATTAATCATGTCTAATGAATGTTTTTTTTTTTTTAAGGTTGACTTTATAACTACTCAAAACTGTTCATAAAAACCTATAAACTTTCTTTACAGGCATACCGTAAAGTGTTTTAATTACTTTTATGAAAGAAAGTGCATACATAGTAATACATACATGACTAATAAACACTTTTAAATGCTCTTTACAGACTAAAGGTAAAGTGTAATCATCTTGTTTTAAGTAAGAATGTCTAAACATCTAAAGTTTAAATAAGTTCATATTATAATGCATTGTCATTTTGTGTTATAAAAACTTATGTCAGATTTTTTTTTATAATTTATGACTGCGATTATAAACACCTATTCACATTAACAATGGCTTACGACAAATGTTATACAAGGGCTAATAATACTTTATAAATCTTTATAGATGCACTTATAATGCTTTATGATTTATTCATAGACAGTGTTACCAACAATTCTTAAATTATTTATTCTGTGATCTCCCTAATCTTTTAATCAAATTTACCTGACAGTATATAGGCAAAAGTATTGAAACATGTCATTGATTTTAGTTGATTGAGACAATCTTTTCAACTCTTGTTTAAAAAGCTGTGAGTTTTCAGCCTTGTGGAAAGTATGTGAGAATCATTTTATTATTTTCCAGCATGACATTAAACCAGTGCACAAAGCAATGTCCCTAAAGGCATGGTTGGGTGAGCTTGGTGTGAAAGAAACTTTACAGGCTCACACAAAGCTGTCACCTTAAATCCAAGTAAAATCCTCTGATATTAATCAAATTGTGATAGTGAGTCAATATCTTATCCAGCATCAGTGTTTGACCTTGATAAATGCTCCACTCAATTAAGTTTAAAAAAAATATTGTTACAAAATCTTTTAGAAAGCTATCCCAGAATAGTGGAAGTGATAATACAGTGAACCTTAAGCATTTCTGCATAAACTTGACTTAAAACCTCATTTTGAAGGCAGATAAGAGAACCACATGTAACTTTAACATGACACTAACAAAAATTTCAGAAGACCTCAGAAGTAATGTTGTTAATGCTAATTAGGCTGGAAACAGTCAAACAAAAAGTTTATTTTTAAAGAGTTTGTATTCCACCAATCCACATTCAGATTACTATACCTCCTCAGGAGTGACCAACCTGCAAAAATAAGGCATGTAGGTTCAAACCCAGCTCCACTGAAAATACCAATGTGGGTCTTTGAGCAAAGCCATTAACCCTAATTGCTTTAGGGTGCTGTATCAACCCTGTGTTCTAACCTCAACAAAGTTGGGATATTTGTAAGTTGCCTTGGATTATAGCCTCAGCTAAATAACAAAATGTAAATGTGAGTTTACTAAAGTGTCTATGCAAACCACAAGACCGCTAATAGACAAAGTGATTTAGTTCAATCATTAATCAAATACTAATTCATTAATAAATTAGGTTCTGTCAATTAGAACCGAGTGCGCTATGACACTCCGATATTTTTTATGTTTTATTGACACACAAAGCAGTATGAAGTATTCGTAATGCTTTAAATTTGTAACAATAGTAAAGTGTTATAAAGAATGTGTCATAAAGCTTACAAGCGTTCTTTATAGGCATTAAGTAGTGTTATTATCTTACTTTATAGATTACATTAATTTATGTACATAATGATTAATACAGGATTATAAATGCTCTTTATAGACTTTAGGTAAAGTAAAATATATTTGTGAAAAGTTAAAATGTCTAAAAATTAAAAGTGAACATCATAATGCATTATGTAATGATGCATTACGACTACCGGATTTATGTAACGTTACTTCCTTTGATCCTCAGTGAACACCAAAGTGTTTTAAGGTCCTCTCTGTAGTACTTTGGCAATGTTATGAGGGTGGAGCTGAAGACATCACAAAAGAATGAATGAATATCAGAGAGATTTTTAAAACAGTCATCATGTAATTCTGGCACAACTGACCAAAATATGGAAACACTGCAAATAACTTAGTCATGAGGGATCCCTGGAATAGCAGCATTTCAGTACTGCAATTTCTATTAATTGTGAGCTGGATGAGGAGGTGAAGAACTGAACAGAACTGACTCTCAAATCAACAGAATCCCAAATCAACAACTTAATGAACCTGATCCTCAGCTCCACAACTTTATCTCTATGGATTCATTAAATCTCATCTCAGTATCCTAGTTTAACGGAGGAATGAGAATTGGAGACAGGATTTTACCATAGAACCGGCTTTATTGCAGACACAACACAGTTATATTTAAGCAACACTGGGCTTTTATCATCTAGCCCGAACACGAAAATGCAGTGCACCCCATCCTCAACTGGGTTTTCTCCTAGCAGTGCACGTAATCAGGCGGAGCAACATCAGGTGTGGTTATTAAGATTATCTACATGTCAGCTTCGCGTCTCCTTCCCCCCAGGGTCACCATGTCACACCTATACCAGAGACTATGGTCACAAGTAAGCTCTCCATGCCCATTTAGGGGAGAACGTTTTGGGTTCTGGGCAGATACACCCAGGACAGTGTCGTTGACAGCACTTACCCGAACACTATACAGGGTCAGATTACTCGTCTCGGCAGACACATCCAACATCCAGGACAGGATGGCAATCTATCACTGAGCACACCCTCACTCATACAACCACACACAAACACCCACTATACGGGCCAATTTAGATCATTCAATTTACCTTCAATCCATGTTTTTGGACTGTGTGAGGAAACCCATGCAGACACGGGAAGAACATGGAAACTCCACCCAGGTTTGGATTAGAACCGGGAATCTCCAGCGCTGAGAGGCGAACGTGCTATTGTTAATAAATCTTAAATCTAAACATTTTGTTATTCTATTTAATTACTTTGAGAACCTGTTTAAATCTAACATGAGGTTTTAGATTAAATGTATGCAGAAATAAAACATGATATACAACCTCCTGTGCAGTATGTGAAGAGAGCAAAAGTATTGAAGTTCCTTCCTTAAGTTAAAGCAGTAGCGATTTTGTAAAATATTACTTAAGTAAAAGTTACATTTACATTACATTACGTTTACATTTGGTCACTGAGTAGACACTTTCATCCAAAGTGACCTACAAGTATTCCGCTTAATATTTGGGGAACACAGGGTTAGATACAGATAACTGCTTTAGTTTAATATTTTTAATTTTAAGAGAACCCCCCCCCCTCCCCTGTTTAGCATCCAATAGGATTCTGATTTGAACTTTAATATGCACCTCCAGTGGGTCTGCTACACGCCATATACCCAAAAGAAAAAGGTTAAAGCATACAGTACATAAATCAAGCTATTATATTGACTATTATATTATTCATTCATTTATTATATTCTGCTTTATCCTCTACTACGGTCGCGATCGGGTTTCCCATGCCCATTTAGGGGAGAATGGTTCGGGCGCTGGGCAGAGACACCCAGGACAGGGCTCCAATCAATCGCTGGGCACTCACTCTCTTACACATCCACACACACTATATGGGGCAATTTGGAGTATTCAATTTACCTAATACCTAATTTACCATGTTTTTGGACTGTGGGATGAAACCGGAGAACCCACACGGACACAGAAACAACATGGAAACTCCATTCAGATCGGGATTCGAACTGGAAATCCCCAGCGCTGAGAGGCGAACGTGCTAACCACTAAACCATTGTTTCCCACTTATAAATCAAGTTCGGGTAATATATTTATTTAGCGCTTTTTACATGTGCGTTATCACTAAGCAGCTTTACACCGTGATGAGCCTCCAACCCCCAAAGAGCAAGATGTAGCAACAGTGGCAAGAAAAAAAAATAGGGTAGCAACTTTGAGAGAATCAAGGCTAAGTGGCTAACTCATCTTCCTTGAGCAGCCGGGCTTTAATTTAAATGAATGTCAAAAACGTAACAAACCTGTTTCGTAAATGTAGTGAGTAAAAAGTACAGGTTTTTCTTTTAAAATAGAGTGAGTAGAGGTCAAAAGTATCAATTGACAGAAATAAGAGTCGAGATTTTTCTACATGTTCCATTCTACATGCCTAAAAACTATTTAAGTACAGTAATGAATACATTTACTTCCTTACTTACAACCTCTGCCTGTATGTGTGATATGTAGGTATCTGCATAGTGCATTTTTGGTCTTCGTGGGAGGAGCAAAAAAGGGGAATATGTGCCATCTCCAGGCAAAAAACCTCCAATCTTTCCACCCTGTAAATTAACCTGAAACCTTCTAGCTGTGAGGAGACAGCACTAACCATTGCACCACCATGCCACCTCCAATTCCCTGATTAATGGACTCTAACAGACTTTGATCTCACATTTTCACAGATGTCTCTTCGCTAGATCACTCGAAGCTAGAGTGTTAGTACAGGGCCCTACAAGCCCCAACATGACATGCTTTAAATTCAGTATCAGCATAAAGCCAGTTGTTGTTGTTTATCCTGAAACATTTTCCCTTGAATTATCTCTGTATTTTTTTTTATTTATTTGTAAAGCACTTCACAGCACTGCTGTGAATCAAAGGTGTTATAAATAAACTTGCCTCGTTTTTATCAGTGAAAGTAGACATGATAGAGACACAGATTATTTATCACTGTTTGATACTTGACATGTAACAGCTCTGCATTGTTCATTTTGTCTTTTTGGGATGTTTTGTTATTTTATAATTTTGTGTTTTTTATCAGGTCCTATTCTAACGGCTCCATTAAGCGCAGCTCCAAAAACAATGCTTCCAGTGCCGTGGTGCTTCGAAGCAACGTGGGAAGAAACCTGAGAGATGTGAAAGTTTATAATCGAGATCGGGAGAAAGGTTAAGTTTCTTTATAAAAAGCTGGTCTATAATGTAACGATGCTATAACTGAATCTCATGTCATTATCTTCTACCTTATCCTGTAGAAGGGTCACTGGGGTGGGGGATTCATCATGCCCATCCGGGGAGAATGTTTCGGATTCAGGGCATATACACCTATGACAGTGACACTATACAGATACATCATGACAATGATCTATTGCTGTCCACACTTACTCGCACAATACGCAGGGGCAATTTAAAACAGCCAGATAATTCTGAGTCCATGTTTTCGGACTGTGGGAGGAAACCGGAGAACCCACATGAACATGGGGAGAACATGAAAACTCCATCCAGATCGCCATTTGAACCTGGATTCCTAGCGCTGAGAGACAGACCTGCTAACCGTGCCACCGTGCTGCCCAAAACTGAATATGATTGTGTTTAGTCATAAAAACAGAAATTTGAGCTTAAGAAATTAATCGGAAAATTAAAAAAAATATGGGGCTTAAAATTGGAAACCAGAACAGAAAGAAATTGAATGCTAAAAATCTAAAAAATAGATAAATTAGAAAGTTAGGTCACTAGAACTAGAAAAGCAGGTCTTTGGGAATAAGGGATTTTGAAACAGAGCTTATGGGAAGTTAGAAAAGTGGAACTGACTGGTAAACTGGAACTTTAGAAATAGTGCCCCTGTCTTGGGTGTTGCCCAGCGCCTGAAACAGGATGGGCATGGAAACCCGCCTCGTGACCCCAATAGAGGATTAAGTGGAGGGTAATGAATAAATGAATGAATACCTAACAAATGGGTTTCTGAGGAGAAATACTTTTTTTTTTTTTTTTTTTTTTTTTTTTTTGGTCCATGGCGATGTTCATGTTTTTTTTTATTTAAAACAACTTATAGTAGAATGATGTGATTGACCTTTTAGTGTCAAATACTTTATTTGGCTGTGTAATATTACAAAAATACAGTTTTGAAAAAAAAAAAATCAATATTTAGAATTAATTACCTATTGTTGCTGCTTTTCACTTATAAAATTAAATTTTGTGAATAAAAATTACCACTTTAATTTTTTGTAACACAGAACAATGTAATGTTAGCCATTGAACTTAAATAATCTGAATAATTTTCTAAACTGTTTAGCATTCAGGGCTCAACAGCACAAATGACATCTTGTTGCTAATAAGCTAAATATTGTTAGTTTAATATTTAATTTGACAAATTCCAAAAAATAAAAAATTTTTAAAAATATATATAGAAACCGTGGACTGGAAGATTGAGTAAAATTGATTTAAAAGTACTACACAGAGAGAAGTAAAACAGTGCCTAAGGGCAATTTATTATTATTAAACATATTCTTTATTTCTCATAATTAATACCATGTTTTCTTATTGTCTGAAAGAAGTGCAAATGTAAGATATATTATTTTTGTGCTTTTGAAGTATTTATTTCCACAATCCAACCAAGTGCATAATAATCATCCAGTACCTTAAGAATATCTGTTTTTCATGTTGTTGTGAGGGTATCCTAATTCTAAAAGAACAGAGTAACATGGACTAACATAGTATGTATGGAAACAGATTGACTAGAGTCATTGTACAAAGATAGAATACTAGCCCAAGTTTTCTATTTAATCTACACTGATGACGGCATTCATCTGTAGCATCATAACCTGCTGTGCTCACTGGTTTGGGGGATGGAAGTGCAAGCTGAAGGTTGAGGGTTCAAATCCCAGGTTCATTGAAGTTTCCAATGTGAGTCCTTCATCAAGGCCTTTAACCATCATTGCTCCAGGGGACTATATAACAAATCCCTGTTTTCTGACCCCAATTAAGTTGGGATACTTGTAAGTCAAAAACCAAGTATCTAGTAGCTAAAATGACCAAATCAAAAAATAATAATTATAATAATAAATCTAGGTTTAAATCCCGTTCTAGATAAAGTTTCTATGGTTCTTTAAAAACATGAGTTCAAGGTAAATTGTTGCTCTAAATTAGCCCTATGTGTGCACAGCGATAGATTGGTGCCCTGTCTTGTACCACCCTGCACCGTTAACCCCTGTGACCCTAATGTAGGATTAAGCAGAAGGTAATGAATGAATAAATAAATACTTAACGAGTGGATTTAGGATTTTTGGGCAAAAAATAGAATAAAATAAAAAAATATATATAATAATAAAAAAAAAAAAACATATACAAATATATATTTATACAAATATACATACATACATATTGTTGATTTTAGTATTTGTGTAATATCATTACAAAAATACAGTTAAAAAAAGTCAATATTTTAAAATAATTACATATTATTGCTGCTTTCTACTTTCAAGTGTTTAGCCTTCAGGGTTCAACAGCACAAATGACTTCTTGTTGCTAATGAGAAAAACATTGTTAGTTAGTATAATATCCAATTTGACAAATAATAAATACAATTTTTAAACAATACAAAAACAAAGGATTTTAAAATATTAAGCAGACTAAATGAAATTGATTTAAAGGGACAACACAGAGAGAAATAACAACAATGCCTAAGGACAACCCATTATTATTAAACATATTTTTTATTCTTTATAATTAATACCATGTTTTTATGTTGTCTGAAAGAAGTGCGAATGTAAGATATATTATTATTGTGCTTTTAAAGTATTTATCTCTACAGTCCATCTAAGTGCTTAATAATTTATGGTCTAGTGGGGCTTTAACTGAGTGGGAGGAAGCTAGGAAGCACATACAGTGATTAATGATCTCTTGCACACACACACACACACACACCACCACCACCACCACCACTTGTTGCATGGCATTTATGAGGTCAAATGAATAAGTAAATGCCCTTATGTGATTTGTGGACCTAATTTGGTTGTGGATTAACTGTCATTTAAAAAACTCAACACAGCGGAGACATTTTGTGTAACACAATTTTGGTTTTAAATATTCAAAATAGAATGCTGGTTTGCAGCCCCATATGCTGTGGTTTGTCCTGACACATTTTTGAAACAGATGGATCGAGAGATAATACCGCTTCCACAACTGTTTAAATGTATGCGAGTGTGTTTCTTATGATGTAAGCTGAAAAAGAAGCATGATAAAACTGTCTGTTTGTGTTCTAACACAGGGACAAACACATGTGGACACAGAAATGGAGGCTGTGAGCAGCTCTGTTTCTATCTAGGGAATAACAAAAATACTTGTTCCTGTGCTCATGGGAATTTATCGGCAGATGGCCACTCGTGTAAGCCATATAAAGTGTACCTGCTCTATTCTGAGAGGATGATGCTGAGGAGTGCCCACATCACGCCAGGATATCCACATCTGAATACACCTGTGCCGTCCTACCAAAACCCCAAATATTTTAAAAACATAATCGCACTGGCTTTCGATTATCAGCAGCTGAGAAGTCGTATTTTCCTCAGTGATGTGCATTATGGGAACATACAGATGATCAAGGATGACTGGACAGGGCGACGCGTTCTTGCTGAGAGTAAGTATTGAAATTGGAAGTTTTATGTAAATTATGATGCTTTGGCACATCTGCAGCTACCGCTATTACAATGATATTGAGTGGGTGGACAGGTTTACCGTAGGCTTCTGGTTAAGGAACCACCCTTGTGACCTAAAGGTCCCAGGTGTGATTCCCGGTTCCACCAAGTACTATTGCTGAAGTGCCCTTGGGCAAGTCAAGGCTATCCATCTGCTCTCAAGACTGACGAGTCCCCTGCTGAGTCTTGGTCCTCTAAAGGTTTATTTCCCCCCCTCCTAAAAAACAAAAAACATTATAACAGTGAGTTTTTCTTGCCACTGTCGCTTCGGCTTGCTCTGTGGTTGTTCAGGCTCATAACACCTTGTGACAACGCACTGGTGTAAAAAGCACTATATAAATAAATTACTTACTTACACTTAACCCCCTTTGCTCCCCCCGCCCCATTAGACAGGGCTTCCTACTGCTCACTTTACACAGTGTGTGTATACAGTGAGGAGAATAAGTATTTGAACACCCTGTGAATTTCTAAGTTATACCATTTACAAATCATAAAGGGGTCTAAATTTAAATCTTAGGTGCATGCAGTGATAATCTAAAAAAAAAAAAATCCATAAATCACAATGTATGATTTTTGAAAATAATTTGTGTGCTACTGCTCTAAATGAGTATTTGAACACCTGTGAAAATTAATGTTAAAATTTAGTACGGTAGCCTTTGTTTGCAATTACAGCGATCAAACATTTTTTATAGTTTTTCACCAGTTTTGCGTAAAGTGCAGCAGGGATTTTGGCCCATTCTGCCACACAAATGTTCTCCAGATAAGACAGGTTTCTGAGCTTTTGCAAGGAAACACAGAGTTTAAGCTCCCTTTAAAGATTTTCTATAGAGTTTAGCTCTGGAGACTGGGTAGTCCTTTCCAGAAGGACTTTTGATATGCTTCTTACGGAGCCATTACGTGATTTGGGTCATAGTCATGTTGGGAGATCCAGCCACGATCCACTTCAATGCTCTAACTGAGGGAAGGATGTTGTTCCCAAAAATTCACAATACATGGCCCCAATCATCCTGTCCTTAATACAATACAGTTGTCATGTCCCATGTGCAGAAAAACATCCCCGAAGCATGATGCTTCCACCCCCATAATGGTGTTTTTTGCATGGTCCTCATCATTCTTCGTCCTCCAAACACTGCAAGTGGAATTAAGGCCATATGTTCTCTTTTGGTCTCCTCAGACCACAGAACTTTCTTCCATAACTCAATTTCTTCCATAACTCACTTTCTTCCATAACTGGGCAAACTTAAAACGGGCCTGGACTTGTGCTGATCAAAGCAGGGCAACTCCTTGTGTAGTTCTGGGCTGATTCCTCACCTTTATTAGAATTGATACGCCAAGGTGAGATCTTTCATGCATGGATTCCCAGTCTGAGGAAAATTGACGGTCATGTTTAGCTTCTTCCATTTTCTAATAATTGCGCCAACAGTTAATCTCTTTTTACCAAGCGAATTGGCAATTGCCCCAAAACCCTATCCAGCCTTGTGTAGGTCAACAATTTTGTCTCTGGTGTCTTTGGACCGCTCTTTGGTCTTAGCCATTTTATTAGTTGGAGTTTTACTGATTGTGTCGGGTGGACAGGTGTCTTTATGCAGCTTGCGACCAAAACTAATTTAGAATAATAAGTGAAGTGGAGGTGGAGTTTTATGACGCAAGATAAATAAAATAAATTATTAAAAAATACAAATAAATTATTAAAAAAATCATACATTGTGATTTTCAGATTTTTTTTTTGATTGTCTCTTAGTGGACATGCACCTAACATGAAAATTTCAGACCCCTCCATTATTTCTAATTGGGAGAACTTGCAAAGTCGCAGAGTGTTTAAATACTTATTTTTGTCAGGGTTATGGCGGTGCCGCCGCGATTTGTGTTTATGTTTTGGTCCGCGTCTCGGTTGTTCCATTCGGTTTTGTTAATTGTGTTTATGTACTGCATCTGTGTCACGTGTCCGTTTACGTATGTATTTAGTTTCGGTTCGGTCAGTGTTAGAGCGGGGTTGCTCGTTGTTGTT
>JAOUQT010006557.1:0-12380 GCA_025769995.1 Xyliphius kryptos | reverse complement strand
GCTCTAAATTGCCCTGTATAGTGTGTGTGACTGTGTGAGTGAGCGTGTACCCAGTGATGGATTGGCGCCCTGTCCTGAGTGTAATTGCCCAGCGCCCGAGACGTTCTCCCCTGGATGGGGATGGGGAACCCCACAGCGACCCTTATAAAGGAATAAGCGGAAGATAATGAATGAATAAATTGAATACTCCCATGGGTCAGCACATTGAGTCTAAGTAGCTGCACCGGTGAAATAGCAATGTACTAAAGTCAGAATGCACTAGGCTCCTTAAAGTAACGGCAATTGATATGCTGATTTGTTTATTGCATATCAAGCTGCAGAAGGCATATTTCTCCCAATATCAAGCTAAATGTGAGGTCGATGCCTCGATAAACCTCAGTAAAATCCTATATGCAAGAGCATTAAACATACTTTTACACTTATGGCAGGAACATATTCATTTACATTTGTGTTATTTATTCAAAAAAACGAATTTAATATTCAGCCTATGCTTATAACTATTATGATAAATAGAAGTTCCACAATGTCCCACAATGCCTTGTGAGCCCTGAGCGGTTAAGGTTCAGCTCTCTGTATGCTCACTAACATGTGCATTACTTAGCCTTGTCTGGGAAAGGAATAGGTAAGCTGTCACATCTTGCACCCCAGAGGAAGTTCACCTCTGATTTCACAGCTGGCTGGGCATGGAAGGCCTCTGTCACTAAGCAATGACGAGCCCAGGGTCACGTCACCACCTGAGGTTTAGTGACAACAAGCTAAATGAGCTATTTTTGGGGCCATTTCTCATACTTACTATGCTAAGATGCTATAAATACCCCGCCATTGGCTGGTCATTTAATCTCACTGTGGGATGAAGGCATGGTGATATACTGAAGGTCACAGAGCAGATGGTGCAGGACCAGTTGCTTAAAGACTTTTAATGCAATGTTACAAATGTCCTGTCCTGTTCCTATCAATATTTAAAGGTAATAACCTTGATAATAATAACCCCAGTACAGACACAAAAGGGCAATAGGTGATATTTTTCTTAATACAGTAATTTAGTGCTTTGATTTTAGCTAATAGTTTATTAATCTTTATCCTAATCCTCAGATAGGGTTACAGGGCCGGTCCTCTGTAATAATCTGCAGTATCTGCCCAGTTATGCCTGAGTTACATGTTGCACTGTGTCAAAAATCAACCTTTGTCTATTACTGGGCTTAATTAGCTCTAACTGCTTTTCTTATATGTTTATCTTTAATGTATATCCCCCATAACACTACCAGAGCACCACAGCAATAACAATTTCTGGATAGAATTTGGATTTCTGTTGCACTATTGTGTCACAGTCCTGCCAGGATTGCCTCACTACACTGACATAGTTTTTCAAATTTTTGAAAATGGACACCTAATCACCTGATTACACAATCTGTACATTGGGGTCCTGCACTTAAGGAGAATGAGGCCCTCACTAAGCCGTGGTCCTCACAAGGTTTGTTCCTTAAAAAAAAACAACAGTGAGTTTTTCGTGCCACTGTCACTTTGGCCTGCTGTTTGGGGTCCAGGCTCAAAACACTCTAAAACTGCTCTTCAAATAAATAAATGTGAACTTTTCAAGCACTAGACAGATACACCTAAGACAGTGCGCCAATCCATCACTGGGCACACATACATTCACAATGACACACACAATGTAGGGGCAATTTAGAGCAGCCAATTTACAATTAATTCATGTTTTTGGACTGTGAACCCAAGAAAAACCCACTTTCACATGGACATGGGAGGACCGGGAAGCAAACTAAACTAAACTGAAATGAATGACGCGCTAACGACTACACCGCCTTGCCCACCCTACAGTGTTTTTGTTAAAATATAAGTTTATGTTTCACAAGCAGAAGATACTTAATTTTAGAAAATGGGTTTTCTGAAAGGGCTTATTATAAAAGTTTACTCATCTTGGAATAACAGGTTTACACCTCATACATCACTTTTGTTAGTGTCAAAATGGACTTTTTAAATAAAATATGAGTGGGATACAAGTCATAGTCATCCGACTACATGGCAAAGACGCTTAAGGGCATTTCTAGTAATTATAAGTATAAATACAATGTGCATTATCATGCAGTCACTTTGTGCTATAAACTGTAATTAAAATTTTTCATGTGAGCTGTTTACAAACCTTTTGCATCAAGATAGTGAGACATTCAAAATGTAAAAGTGCTTTAGTTTGAAAGCATTATTGATCTTTAATAAATGTTAATGAATGCACTTATAATGCATTATTCATTATAATGCATTTACAGTGACCATCTTTTCATACTTTTGGGTTAATGGCTTAATGATTTTAAATACTAATTGCTGTAAAGCGTTGAAAGGTAAAAGTAGCTATGCAATACATTGTTTTTTTTAAAGAGTAGCATATAACATTTGAGATTTTAATTAATAGAAATTAATTCTAGGAAAAAAATCCATTCATTCATCTATCTATTATCTTCCAATTAATCCAATATAATGGTCATGGGGGGTTTGAGAGACGAAAGAAGCGCATTTGCACAAGGTAGATACACCTGGGACAGGGAACCAATCTATTGCTGGGCACACACTTACTCACTCACTACGTTACGGTCTACGCGTCGTAACCCGAACAAGTGCTCACCCGAGCCGAGCAGAGAAAGCCAGGTTGCCAGGTTAACGAAAATGGCGTTTATTACATACAGCCAAAAACACAAAATACAAAAACGGGGAACCGACATGCGAAAATACACAAACAATCAACAAACAAAGAAAAGGAACATATGGAAATGGATAGAAAATAAAATAAAAAGTCTCTGTCACATGACAAAAAGGGAACCAATACAGAAACAGGACAGTTAATTAATTGAAAACAGAAAACAAATACAGGGAAGGAGCGCCGAGCGCTCCTGACACTATATAGAAGTGATTTAGAGTAGTCAATTTCCATTGTAGTCATGTTTTCAGACTGTGGAAGGAAATCAGAAAACCCAAAGGAAACCTGCGCGAACATGTGAAGAACATAGAAAACCCACTCATATCCACGTGTCTGTGTGGATTTCCACCAGGTTCTCCAGTTTCTTCTCACAGTCCAAAAACATGGACCCAAGGTAAATTTAATTGCCCAGTATAGTACGTGTGTGGCTGTGTGAGTGAGTGTGAGCCCAGCGATGGATTGGCGCCCTGTCCTGATTGTATCTGTCCAGCATCCGAAACGGTCTCCCCTGTATGATTAAAGTAGGATTAAAATGATTAAGATAAATAATGAATGAATGTACACCCTTTTATTAAAAACGCAGAACCAAAAAATAGTACATGAATGGTTTGAAGAGCATTGAGGAGGGGTTCATGTGGTCTTCACATTTCCTAGAACTCAATCAAATTGGGATGTGCTGTACTAACAAGTCTGATCCAGGAAGACCCCACCGGAATCTGCTTCAACCCCTTTAGGGGTTTAGTGGAGTCCATGTCTAGACAGGTCATGGATCAACACAATTTAATGCCAATACATTTCTAGGCAAACATTAAGTCACACAGACACATACACATACACACACACATTAAAGGGGCAATTTATAACAGACAATTTACCCCGAATCCATATTTTTGGATTGTTGGAGGAAACCAGGGAACCCAGAGAAAACCCACACGGACATGGAGGAAAAATGAAAACTCCACCCAGAACGGAATTCAAACCTGGTTCCTCAGCACAGAGGCAGACATGCTAACCACTATATATATATATAAGTGGTGTTGTGGGGAGGTTCCCCATTCCCATCCAGGGGAGAACGTCTCGGGTGCTGAGCAGATACACCCAGGACCGGGCGCCAATCCATCACTACGTACACACTCACACACACAGTCACACACACATACACACACTATACAGGGCAACAATTTACTTTCATGTTTTTGGAATGTGGGAGGAAACCGGAGAACCCAGAGAAAACCCACACAGACATGGGGAGAACATGCAAACTTCACCCAGATTGGGATTCGACCCGGGAATCCCCAGCGTTGAGAGGCAAATGTGCTAACCACTAAGCCACCGCGTCGCCCGCCTCTCATCATGTATAAAAAAAAATTCTGTGCACGACATTACTTGGAACATACACTACTATCAAAATCTTAAGAACAGTTAAAATATTGCAAGAATTTACATTTAGCTCTAATGGATCTTAGGAATGTTTTAAATAGAGTTTTACAATGCTAAAAAAAAAAAAAAAATCAGCGCAAGAGACAAAAACCTTTGTGTGGCCTATTTTTTTAAAACTGCATTTACAAACAAACATGTTTTGTTTCCTGATCAAAAGTTTAAACCAAAAATTTGGATTCCATGTCATTTTCTGTCAAGTATTTACACTTTTAAGACCAAATGATGGCAAAAGCAAAAAGACACATGACTTTAAACATGGTAGGATTGTTAAGCTGCATAAGCAAGGCCTCTTCTTAAGATCCAATAGTGAAAAATGCAAATTCTTGCAATTTTTTTAACTGGTCCTAACATTTTGACCAGGAGTGTATAATCAATCTCCCTTTTCATGTTGTTTCTCTACATTAAAAATATAACATAAGTTTAGCAGCCGACAAACATAAAGAATATTTAGTAGAATAATACAACAGTACATTTTCAGATACATAATTATTGCCAAGTCAACCACAGAAGATGGCATGTGTTATATAGATAAAAGTATATTCAATAATTTCTGGGATTCAGGTTACTTCATTATGTAATTTTAAGTTGGCCTGAGTTTGATCTCTTTTTTTGACGATGGTTTAAGGGCATACACATAAACATGCAGGGTGAGAACCAGAGAACTCCTCATTAGTGCTACATGAATAAATCATATATGTGAGGTGGCCTGAAGGGTAATAGAATTAAATTGAGCATAACTGGGCCTCAAGACAACATAAAAGCTTAGTGAGCTACACTCAGACTTATGCAATAAAAAAAGGCTTACTTATTCCATTGTTTTTAGCATCTACTGTCAAATTGAATTGTTTGCAGAAATCATAATGTTGGCCATTGTTTAGAAGAAAGACTCTTTAATCATTCCGGCACTATACAAGCAAAGGACATAATGGAGCACTTAAATGATTAAAGACCTGAATGCTATGTAATACTGCAGTTTGACTGGTGTTTTCTGAGCTAATATAACTCCTCTTCAAAGTAATCTACATTTCCAAGGAAATAATTAAAGCATTAAAAGATCTTATTATTATACCTTCCTTGTGAATCCTCTTCATCTCTATCAGTCTTGCCTCAGTTACAAGGGGATAAGACACTTTAGTAACAATCTGTATTGAAAAAATGATTAAAGTACAATGATTTGTAATTATATATCAGGTGCTAAAGGCTATTTAAATGAACAGTAATTAAAGTAATTTTTTGTTGCTTTTGAGGTATTACTTCAAAGTAAAATGTAGTTTTACAAATCCTGGGTGACATTTTTTACAATTTAAGCCCTGGCAAAAATGATGAAGTCATTACTTTTGGGTGATGACTTTTTAATCATATTATTTTGTGTTAAAAAAAAATTTGAAAGACATTTCATTTTCATAACATTGTTTCCCCAATATTCAACCATTTTCACATTAATACAAACAAGAACAAAAACGTAAAATGTTGAATTCATACAGAAAACAAATATTCAATTAAAAACAAAAACATAATACAAAAATTAATTTAGTGCATATTGATTTTTCATTCATTATCTTCCTTCGAAACCTCTACTAGTTTCCCATACCCATCTAGGCACTGCGCAGATTTAACCAGGACAGCCACTGTGCCACTCGTTAAATATGTACTGGATCATTTCAAGGTGGGTGTAGTTTCTTCTTTTCGTATGTTATTAGCATGTCTGACTAATGCATGGAGTTTTGCCGGTTTCCTCCCACAGTTCAAAAACATGGATTTAAGTCAATATGACTGATCTAAATTGCCCCATATATATTGTGTATGTTTGAATGTGTGGGTGTTAGTGAGTGTGTGCCCAGCAATAGATTTGGCCCCCTTTCCTGGGTGTATCTGCACATTGTTTGAAACATTCTTCCTTGGATGGGCATGAGAAACCCATCCACGACCTTAGTAGGGAGTGATAGCTCAGTGGATAGGGCATTGGACTATCAATCTAAGGGATGTGGGTTCAAATCCCAGGTCCACTGAAGTTACCAATGTGGGTCCTTGAGCAAGACCCTCAACCCTTATTGCCAGGTTGCTGTATCAACCCTGTGTTCTGTAAGTCGCTTTGGATAAAAGCGTCTGCTAAATAATAAAATGTAAATGTAGTAGAAGATTAAGCGAAAGATGTTTATGTGGTTTTATTTACTTGCATATCTTCTTAATTCAAATTCACATTTCCACAGTGCATTGAAAATGCTTAAATGAGGTCAGAGGCACTGGAATGAGCAGTCACAGAGTGAAATCACTGCCATGATAACCACAATCAGTCGCTTGTGCCTGTGGTGCATTGCCTGCAAAAGCCATTTGGCACTCAGCATGCATGGTGCAGCAAACCCTGAGAAAAAGATTTGCTTTCTAAGGCATGTTTTTGACCAGTGTAAATGCAAATTGAATGATACTCAGTAAATAAAGCTCCCTGTAACTTGACAAAATTTTAAACTCTAGCCTTCCACTCTTAATAATTAGGATCACATCCTTTCCAGCATTCACGCTGTAGCCCATCGTCGATTCCAAAACCTCTTATGAGCATAATCGGAAGAATCTGAGCAGTTCTGGCCTGAACCAGAGCTGGAGGAAGTCAGAAGGTTAAGGACAGTAATATGTGGAATATAAATCAGGACTCTTCAGGACTACTGTGGCCTGACATATGACTAGTGCTCCACTTTGCAGACCTTATGTCAGCACTTGCACTATTAAGACAGCAAAAAAAAAGAGCAGCGTTAACTGACAGGATCAGAGTTCTGCTCATGCTGTGTTCGAACGCTGTCTCACAGAGCAGGAGATTATGGCAGCACAAGGTGATTAAACGTCATTTTCTGATCAGTCATCACTTCAGAGCTCAATGTGCAGCTTGTAAGAGGACATCACCCCTGCTCCCTATCAGCCATCTAACCTCACGTTCATGGTACCTAATGAATTGAACTACTGCCCACCCACTGAGTGGTAGCAACTTGTCAGCCTGAAGCTCTTTTATCAAAAAAGCACTCCATAAAACTGGATCAGACAACAAATAGCAAAATGAGTGATTTGAATTAATAGATTAATATAAATTAAATGCCTTTTAATAAATATGTATATTATATAGCGTGTAGTTCCGGTCCTTATATTTGATTGGCTGAGCCATTTGTCCCGCCGTGACATTATTGACAATAACACAAACCTCTGATCGCTTTACATTTGTATCAGTGTGTGATATACAATACATTATTTTTTAAACTGCTTTCTGTAATTTGTCCACTAGTATTTGATTGTTAGAGAAACAGAAAACCTGTCATCGGTCAGTTTTCATTTTAAGAAACAGAAGCAAAATAACAGTTTATTAATGATTTTGCTTTAAATAAACACATTTATGAAGCAAACCTTGTTCTTTTATTATAGTGTTTTTGTAACCATTCTATAAAAGCAATAAGACACTTAAGGTTGTGCGTTATTGTGAATAAATAATGGGAAAGATGGTGAGATGGAAAAAGGTGGCTAACACCTTTTTCCTGGAATTTATTCACAATAATGCATGCCCTCTTGTGCTTTTTTGCTTCATGATACTGTACGATACGATTTTCAGAGACAATATGTCACATACACAAGAACAGGATTTATTCACATTGCTTTGGAAATACAGTACAGGCCAAAATTTTGGACACACCTTCTCATTTAATGAGTTTTTATTTTTTCCACTACTATTTACATTGTAGATTCTCAATGAAGGCATCGAAACTATCGATGGACAAATGTGGAGTTAACATGAGTACTTAACAAAAAATAGATGAAATAACTGAAAACATGTTTTATATTCTGGTGCCTTCAAAATAGCCACCCTTTGTTCTGATTACTGCTTTGCACACTGTTGGCATTCTAATTAATTATACTAATTGACCCTTATATGCACACCTGAAAACCTCTTGAAGCTCATTGAGAGAATGCCAACAGTGTGCAAAGCAGTAATCAGAGCAAAGGGTGGCGATTTTGAAGAAACTAGAAGATAAAACATGTTTTTAGTTATTTCACCTTTTTTGTTAAGTACATAACTCCTCATGTATTCATTTGTTTTGATGCCTTCAGTGAGAATCTACAACTTAAATAGTCAAAAAAATACAGAAAACACATTAAATGAGAAGGTGTGTCCAAACTTTTGGCCTTTACTGTACATTATAGTACAGTGTGGGACGATATATTTCGCCAAGAGTCGCAGCTTGTGGTTCTGACTGCTCTACATTGCCCCTACATCATGTCTGTGTGTGTGTGAGTAGAATAGGATTATGTGGCTGATAAAAGATGGATAGATGAATGAATAGGATATTTAAAAGTCCTATAAAGTTTTTATACATTTTCATAATGATTTTATATAAACAAATATTTACTACAAACAAATTCATTAATTCATTCATTCATCATCTTCCACTTATACCTTTATGAGGGTTGCGGGGGGGCTGTTCCCCATGCCCATCCAGCGGAGAACGCCTTGGGCGCTGGGCAGATACACCCAGGACAGGGCGCCAATCCGTTGCTGGGTACACACTCACTTACACAGTCACACACACACACAAACACACTATACAGGGCAATTTAGAGCATTCAATTTACCTTGATGTTTTTGGAATGTGGGAGGAAACCGGAGAACCCGGAGGAAACCCACACAGACACAGAGAGATCATGCAAACTCCACCCAAATTGGGATTCGAACCAGGAAACCCCAGCGCTGAGAGGCAAATGTGCTAACCACTATGCCACCGTGCCGGCCTAAATAAACAAATAAATTAAGTATGAATACATTTTAATAAAATTTGTACAAAAGAGGTCACATATTGTACTTCCCTGTAAATTAATTCATTCATTTATTATCGTCCACTTTACTAGGGCCATCTATCGCTGGACACACACTTACACGCACACACAGACTATATCGGGCAATTTAGAGCAGTCAATAAACCTTGAATCCATGTTTTTGGACTGTGAAAGAAAAACGGAGAACCTGAAGGAAACCCACACAGACACAGGAAAACCATGGAAACTCCCACATTGGGATTCGAACTAGGAATCCCAGGCCCTGAAAGGCGAACGTGCCATCCACTAAGCCACTGGGCCGCCCCATGTAAATTTAGTGTATAAATAAAACAGTTTGTTGGCTAAATACAACGTTAGTGTCTTCCATTCAATATTTTTGCTGCTTCTGCTGAAGTCCAGAACTGGATATCCTGAAGGAAACCCATGTGGACATAGGTGGTTGATAGGGTAAAAGGGTTTAAATTTACAATCAGACAAACAATTTGCCTCCCCCCCTTCCCCCTCCCAAACACACACACCCATTCTGGGAATCGATCTCAGAACCTTGCTGTGCACCTTAGCATATTTAAGGTTTTTTTTTAATAATAATTTTATACATTTGTGCATTATTTCTATAGAGTGTATATTAAAATGCTTAAAAAAGCACTGGGCAGAGCAGTTATGGAGAGAAATTACTGTCATATATGACCACAATCAGCCATCCATGCCTGTGGTAAAGCTGCCTGCAAATTTCATTTATAATCTAGTGTTCATGGAGCAGCAAACTGTGGAAAAAATGATATGATTCATGAGGCACATTTTCAACCACTGTAAATGCAAATTAAATCAAAATCAGTGAATCCAACATTGAATAGACCTACCCTATGTACCACAGTCCTGCCCTTATCATAAACCAGACATATTTTATTATAATAACATATCTGGAATGTGATTGGTTGTACTTAAAAAATTTAGAAGTTTGGAACAGGTACTTTAAGAAAATAAAATAAGCTTTTTTATGTACTATGATATGAGGACAAAGCAAATTAAGTAAAACTACTGCCACATGGTTAAAAAAAAAAAAAAAAAAAACACGTCTGGAGGTATTAAACATAGAATATGAGATTTGCCTGCTAGCAAGCTTCCAGCATGCAGTCACATACAATGAATGATAAATGAATATGATTGTATATGAATTATATATGACCACATTGCTTGTGTAAAATAAATAACTATTAAATACTTTATATTAGGAAACATCAGTCACATATTTCTTACATTCCAGCCTTTTCCTGTATACTTACATTTACATTTTTGAGATTTGTGTATATACTTACGTTTTATTAGGTACAGCTCATTGTTTCAGCACACACCATAGATGGACTTTGTAGTTCTACAATTACATTCTGTTGTCCATCTTCTCTACATTGTTAGTCCCCTTTACTCTGTTTTCTGATGATCAGGACCCCCACAGAGCTGGTATTATGATGGTAGTGGATAGTGGTAAGAGTGGATTAGATCGGTTCTGATTGGTGTACAGTTTTCTGTGCAGCACCACTACTGTGTGTGATCCACTTATACCAGCAAAACAAACACTAACACACACCACCTTGTCAAAATCACTGCAGTACTAAGAATCAGTTGCCACCCTATTATCTCCAATGGGAGGGTCCTGATCATCGGTGAACATACTAAAGCAGACCATAGAGAAACAGATGGGGGCTTTAGCAGGGGTTATAAACCGGTCTCATCCCAAGACCCACATTTTCTCATGGTCATCAAGTCATGACCAACTTTTATGAAATAAAAACCAAACTAATTTATTTAAAATTTGCTTTGCTATTAAAACTGTATTTTTCCTTACAGTTTATTCAAGAGACTTCAAAACACATATAAATACATTTTATAGAGAATACATGTAGTGCCCAATACTAAAAATAAAACAACAACATTATATATAAACTGTTTTTTATATTCCTTTATAAAAAATGAACACAAAAGTGTTATATAAATGGTAAATAAACATTTAACAGAACATCTACGTGTTTTTGACTGATACAAATTAATATTAATTTTTACATCTTTAATCTCTGTTTTCCATACATGCAGCCGATTTGAGCAGTCTTAACGCATTTTCCTACGTAATCTTACATATTTTTTAATGATATTTTTCTTTAACATATTATGTTTCTGCTCTTTTAAATTAATGGCTTTCTGGATCTGTAAAGTTCTTTGGTCCAATGATGAAGCTAAAAGCTAAAACCTTTACTTTCACATTTAATCATGGCGAATAAATCCAAAGCAAGATATCCGGTTATTTGAAATCAACAAAAACAGGTTAAACTATAATTATTTTTACAAGTTGTCCTTGACCCACAAAGAACGTGTCCATGACCAACTTTTGGGTCATGACCCAAAATGAACCCAAATGAACCCATAAACATTTTTCTTCATTTTTTTACTCACTTGCGACCTGTGTAGTCTGACAAAGACGCCTTTATCTCGTCCCGTTTGGACTACTGCAATGCCGTTTTCATTCGTCTTTTTAAGAAAATCACACAATCTTTACAGGATATTCAAACCTCAGCTGTTATGGTTCTCACACACTAAAAAAATCAGCTCACATCACCCCAAACCTTCATCAACTTTACTGGTTACCCATCTCACTCTGTATTCAATTTAAAATCCTCCTTCTAACTTATAAATCCCTTAATAGACTTGCTGCTGTCTAATTATCACAACTCTTACATCCATATAGCCCAAGTCGAACAATTCCTCTGAAACTGGTCTCTTTACAGTCCTGAAATTCAAGTTAATCACTGTTGGTGAAAAATCTTACAGTGTAATAGCACTAAATTGTAGAATGCCATACCTCAAGCTCTATGCATCTGAGCTTCATTCTCCTACTCCAACATTCAATTTAAAAACCATCTCTTTTCCCAATACTTCCATTCACCCCCTGTGTCATAAGGTGTTTTATTTTTTCATAATTATCCAGGGAGGAACGTTTCGGGGGCTGGGCCAATACACGCCAATCTATCGCTGGACACTCACTCACACAGGCACACACACACATACTATATGGAACAATATAAAGTATTCAATTTACCTTAATTCCATGGTTTTGGACTGTGGGAGGTAACTGGAGAACCCAGAGGAAAACCACCCGGACATGGGGAGAACATGAAAACTCCACCCAGATCAGTTTTCGAACCAGGAATCCACAGTGGTGGGGCCCAGGCACTGTATAATTCAAACTTATTATTATTATTGTTATTATTAGTATTATTATTTCATAATTTGAAAAACGCTGGCCTACTAAATGTAATTATAAAACTACAAAGTTTTGTTCAGTTCAGTGTAACTGAAAAAAAAAGTCTTAAAATAGGGTGACCAGATCTAAGATGGTGAAAAAGAGGACACCCCATGAAGGAAGGGGTGGGGG
>JAOUQT010006546.1:0-12380 GCA_025769995.1 Xyliphius kryptos | reverse complement strand
AGGAGGCGCTACACCATACTAATCAATTATTGTGCTCTAAAACCAGGTGTTTCGGGGGGTAATAAAGGGGAAAAGTCAGATAACAAGGCGGTGTGGCTGTCCACAAGGATTAGGAGTGTGTTTAAAGGAATTCTGACCATTCCTCCAGAAGTGCATTTGTGAGATCACACACTGATGTTGTATGGGAGGGCCTCAAGAACCCCCAGAAGACACTTAAAGTGGGTCATCACGGAAGTCTTAGTCCGTGAGTGAAGAAAGGGCATTTTCGAGGTGTGAGGTGCATCATTGCAAAATCTACAGGAGCTACAACCAACGCTCAGGTCTAAAAATAGGGCTGACCACGAGATGTAAACCACTGGTGACGCTTGTTGTCAAAAATACTAAATTAGACTTTATTAGAAAACCGAAGAGTCGAGAAGATTAACTTGCAACTCAATGATGAGTAGGAAATATCTAAAGGACAATTATGAACTCCAACAGAAAATCTGTACCTTGTGAATAATAATGATATGCACAAGTAGCATGTTTCAGTGCACATTGTAAGCAGGTTTAGCCGCAGCCGACGTTGCTACAGTCTGCTTCATTAGCCTGCAGCCGGTCAAGGAAGCCCTCAAATACACTCTGAATTTTATTCAGTGAATGTCAATATCAATCTGCTGGAATCCGACAGGCTCTTGGAATCATTGCCTTGTTTGGCAGACACCTGTTGAATAGGACATTATACGGCATCCTTCTGCCATAACCTGCCAATGTTCAGTATTAAAAGCCCTGTTTGTGGTAATTAATATTAAATGGTTCACCATACAACCCTTTTCTGATATTTTTAGTCCATGACCAAGGTAGGATGAAGCGCTCCAGCCAAATACATTCAACTAAAGCAACTGGATGACTGAGAATGCAAATTTGTACGAATGATTTAAGGTATTATGATTGTGAATTGTTTGATTGAAACGCGTTGTGATCCTTTGAACGCACCACACAGCACCACAGCTTGTTCATCATATCTGGATCACTCGACTCATTTCCATTCGGTCCGTTTGTGAACCAAAGCGTATTAAAGAAAATAATTACACGTCTGGAAGCTTAATAAAAAGCTATTAGAGCTCCACACTGACTGATGGATAATGATGGCATGCCATTCTTGGTAAGAGGCCTATATCATAGTAATGATCCGAGGTTTTGTTTGGTCGGCACTACATTAAGAAGGAGTGCAAACTTTATTACGATGTGATAAATTCACTGTGAGGCCATAAGAAAAGAAGCCGAGGACATTGCTACTGACTGTAAGGCATGGAAACACCGGCCAAACTATATCGGTACTCCACCGCCACTCACAGCAGCGTGTCGGCTTTGAGACCAGCCCCAACCTGCTGGATCGAAAACGAGGGATTTTGATCCATGATTAGGCTGAGGCTCCGAAGTCCAGCAAAGGGCCCTTGAGCCAGGCCTTAACCCGCATTGATACAGGTGTGCTCGGACCCCCAACAAGTTAAGATACACGGAAATCACAAAATGATCCAATATGATTTCATCTTAAAGTGATAGTGATCTATTCTGACTTCTGTGATTACACACAAAGGAATTTGTCCTCCACGTTTAACCCATCCGTGCAGTGAAACACAATTACACACACTGGTGAATTGAGCACACGTCCCCGGAGCGGTGGGCAACCTTTTATACAGCGCCCGGGAAACAATTGGTGGTTAGGTGCCTTTCTCAGAGGCATTTCCGCCATATTTCTTGGTGGATCTGGAAATCAAACCGGCGACCTTCAGCTTGCAAGGCTGGTTCCTTAACCACAGCCTACAACTGCCCCTAACCATAATGGTATCCTGCTAATAGCCTGGCCAACTGGTCACACGTTAAAATGATCAAATTGCACATCCCGCGCGGTGGCTTAGTGATTTGCACGTTCGCCTCTCAGCACTGGGGGTTCTCAGTTCGAATCCCAGTCTGGGTGGAATTTCCATGTTCTCCCTTTGTCCGTGTAGGTTTTCTCCGGGTTCTCTGGTTTCCTCCAAAAACATGGCTTTAAGGTAAATTGAATGCTCTAAATTGCCCTGTATAGTCTGTATATGTCTGTGTGAGTGAGCGAATGTGTGCCCAGCGATGGATTGGCACCCTGTTCTGGGTGTATCTGCCCAGCGCCCGAGACGTTCTTCCCTGGATGGGCATGGGGAACCCCTCCGCGACCCTCATAACGGAATAAGCAGAAGATAATGAATGAATGAATGAAATCGCAAATCCCATACAAATCCAAAGTAGGCAGTACACCCGCCAACATTTCATTTAAACCCTGGACGGTAATTGTTTCATCCTCTCTCCAGCTCCTCCACTACCTGGCACTGACTGAGACTTGCATCACTTTTGATAAATCAGATGACAGGAGCCGCATATGTCTTCTGCCGGTGTCTTTCCACACTCCCTAGGCATTATGTATTATTTAGAAACAACGGCACACATCTTTTGTTTTTTAACTAAAAAAGGCACTTGACTCCTCTTTGGCTATCTGACCCAATCTTATCATCTTGTTCTCCGAATTCCATGCCGTTAACAGTTACATCACCAAATAATCTACTTATTATAGCTATTAAACTGCAGGATCCACCCCCTCAGGAAAGTTTCCAGAAGAGCTGGACACCATGCTGAGTCCTTTCCCTTTTGAACGGCCCTTCCTGCTCTCCACAGAAACCCGAGACGTCCCCCGGGCGTGCTGTGATGCTTAATCTTACCTATTCATTTAGCTGTAATAACTGGGCTAGGACCCGCCATGATTTGGACCTAATCTGTCCTTTCACAGCTTGAGATCAACAGGGTTTTATATTTTGGGCTTTAATCCTTTGCTTTTCCTCGAACAACACTGCAACAGTACGGCTGTTTTTGTAGTTTATTGCAAAGATGTGCAAATTATTGTAATGTACAGACATTAAACTGAATGTGGTCTACAGTCCAAGACCAATATTCGGAGAGTGACCGGAGAAGATTACTGACTGTAAGTGTAAATGTTTATATACTATAAATGTTTATATGTAATGTAAAGCATCACTGGCCAGAACAAAGTGTAAACTGCTAACATAAAATGAGCAAATCTTTAAAGAATAATAAAAAAATAAAAAGGGTCGTAGTGGCGAGTGGGTTCTACAGCAGTTAGAATTATAGTAGACAATTGATGTACATTCGAAATTCATAAATAATTCATAAATACAAAATATAAAACAACGGCTACGTCTTTTCCATCTGGTGTCCACTTCATTATTTATTAAATATTATATAATTATTATGTGTATAAGGTGTATGTCACAATATGGGAACCTAAACTTGTTTAGAAACCTGATTTAAGATTATGTCATGGTTGTGTACACTGCACAACAAAATAAAGGGAACATTTAAACAACACAACGTAACTCCAAGTCAAACACACTTGTATGAAACCAAGCTGTCCAGTTGGGAAGATAGCAATGAGAGGCGCTTAACAAGACCCCCCCTATATACAGTAGGTACTTGTGCCACACCCCTTTTGTCTGTTCTCATCCTTTCCACCTGATGTTTTGCTCACTTTTGCATTTGGTCAGTTCTCTCACCATAGAGGTAACATGAGGTGGTGAACACAACCCACACAAGTTGCTCAGGTAGTGCAGCTTATTCAGGATGGCCCATCAATGCCAGCTGTGGCAAGAAGGTTTGCTGTGTTTGTCAGCACAGTGTCCAGAGCATGGAGCAGATACCAGGAGACAGGCCAGTACACCAGGAGACATGGAGGGGGCTGTAGGAGAGAACATCCGCCGCCTCTTCAGGAGTATGCCCAGGCGTTATAGAGAGGTCATACGGGCACATGGAGGCCACACACAGTTGGATCAGCCGGTCATTTGAATTTCCACTTCGATATTAGGTAGGATTCAAAATCCAGACCTCCTCCATGGGATAATAATTTGGATTTACATTTTGGATTATTTTCATGTTAATTTGTTTTCAACGCATATCACTATATATATATATATAAATAAAGGAATAAGACATTGAACCTTGGGATATGCAAAACAAAGCCCCACCCCTATTTTTCCCTGCCAAACAACAGGATTTGCCCCCGAAGGGTTTCCACAACCCTTTAGTTTGCGAACATGGCGGTCGCTTCACATGAACAATTCCTTCCATATCATACAAATTCCTGCATCAGGTAACTGTTTCTATCAGTCACATATTAATGTAAAAATGTCATCGACAAAATTGTTGCTCTTGAACTTCACAACATGGCTGTAAACTTTGTTTGCAAACATCGGGATACCTCAGAGACATGCTGCTCTTGCTCTTAGTCACAAAAGCATGGTTATACAGTCTGCTCAACAATACAGTGACTACATGAATACCTCCAAAGTTTAAAGAGAGGCAAAAATAGAACCGGTAACATTCTACTGGGAAAAAACTCAATTCTGTGGCGTATGCTAGGTTATAGGTCAGCTAGTGACTTATAATCTTATTAAATACATAAAACATGTTTCTTATATGTTACTCCCTCAGCAGCTCCACAATGTTAAGAGATGCTTTTAAAGAGCTTTTTCAACAAACTTATAATAACGGATACATTATTGAGTTGATCTCATACACATCACAACCTAATGTATTTATAACATTTGCATTATTACAAAAACGTAATTTTAAGCCGCTACAAAGATCAACCTCAGACCTAAAAACAGGTAATGTCAGAGGAAACACTTACATAATTGACTTAATTTACTGACAATGCCTTACAAACGTGTGCTGGAAAAAAGCCTCCTGCTGTTCCTCATACTATTGTTAAAGCTATTATTAAAAAGTCATCATTATATGAGAGCTGAGGTGGAAATGAACAGACTGCTCATGATTTTTGTGCCTAACCACAAGAACGTGAGCCTTAGAGCCAGGCTGGCATGTCATCGGAGGTCAGCTGACATGGGAACATGACCTTAAAGCAGTTGCAGAAGAACGCACAGACAATAACAGGATAGATCATTTGCACAGCATGAATGGGCTAACCACGCCGAAGTCAAATAATACCCCTGTTCAACCCTGTATGACTAAACCAGGAAAACAAACTAGTAATGTTATCAGCATCAATAAAACAAAAGTCCAAGGCAGTATAACTGATTTCTAATCTGCAGCCATTAATCCCATATGGCGCCAGGCTGGAGGATTTCAAACAAAGTCTGGACTAACGCTAAATTACAACAAAGGCATCATCAGCTAGTTTAAAAAAAACTAGCTGATACAGAGCTAACACAAAGAAACAGTCTGTTTAAATGCAGACAGATGGCACTCGTTCAGTTCAACATGCCACCCCACAGGTTTAAAGCACATTAGGATTAAAACTACAAACCTGTTTGACATTTTCATTCTGTGGAAATGGATCGGCAGGCTGCGTTGCGTGCATGTCTCGTCTCAGGTGTTCCTTACTCGCCCTGGATACACTGGGATAAAGCAAAGACATAGCATAAGCTTATAGTAAGTAAGAAATGGGGTACATTTGTTTAACAAGGAACTCCAGGTTAGCACCTTTGCCATCTTGTGAGAATGGCCAAGTAAATCCCAAATGCCATGAGTTCAGGAGTCTGTAGTATTAATGGCCTCTTGAAAATATTAGGTTTTTAGTGTCCTGCTCTACTTTCTGCTGTCCCTTTGTTTAGCACGACGTCTATAGGTGGAAAATTAGTGGCTCCTGTATTATTATATATGGAGGATCTGGTTGCCTCTACTTTTCTAGCTTGCTTCTAGCTGTGTTTGGAAACAGATAAATACTACTAACTAGTACGTGGGATTTAGTAACACTACTAACTGTACCACACTGGACAGACCGTCCTTTATTTAGTTTAATTGTGACGAATGCTAAACGTCAAACATTAACGCAACAAATGGCGAAATGTGTGAACTTCACGGCAGCTTAATATTCCCACCCATATTCATGCAAAACCCGTCTCCGCCCCTAATGACCAATGATATCGCCTCTGCTACAAGTGGCGGGCAAATCATACGCATCTTCTTATTACCCTACAAAACTATTAGCCAATCATAGCGCAGTAGGCGGGACTAGTCGAAAATGATTGCGAAAAATAGTCGTTATAAGACAGCACACTACAACGACACAAAATGTTTACGTTATAACACAGCTAACCAACATTTAGCCTAAACAGTGTAAAAGACAGTAAAACAATGAAATAGTCTTATCTTATTAGAGATACTTAACGCAAACAGAGAAAAAAGAGCTATAGCGGTAGAATTTAAAGTTGACTACAATTCGAACTTTCGAATATTATTAAAAAAATATAGAATACTCGTTTATTTGGATACTCTTTTTCGAATGTTCAGCTGTAATCACACTAGTTTTGGTCTAAATTCCAACATCGGTTCGCTGCCTGGTCCTGTTTAGAAAATGTAGTTCGCATATATTCTAATATTTACGACACATCTGTCCAGAGAACTGTATACTGCTCACAACCAGTTTAAGGAGATAATAAGGTTACAAAAACAAAATGTGTTTAAGCAAAACAGAACCTAAAATCATGATTAAACACTGTACATACGGCGGGCTGTCTGTCCTCTGATGTAAACCCGATGTTTAAACTGTGTATTAATACAACAAGCTCGAACACTTACCATGCTGTGAGCCTCATCTATTTCTCTCCTCTTTCATCCCAAAGTCCAGGATCAGCTGTCAGTTCGCTTCTTTAGATCCGCTTCATCTTCAAATCTGAAGGCAGCAGCGAGCAGAAGCTGCGCCGCTCAGCTGAGCACTGAGGCATCATGGGAAGGATCACGTTGTTCCCATTTACATCGCATTGCGCAACAGCGGAGCTGCTGAGAAGATGCGGTCGTTCTGCTCCAGGAAGAAAAGCTGTTTTTCTGTTGATTGTCTATTGATCTCTATGCTCTTTGCTATTTATGGTTAAAACAGTCTTGCTGCCACACAATTTTGTTTGTCCAGGGATGCTCAATTTTGGGACCACTGGAGAGGAGACCCCCTTTTCCAGCACACTCAAAAAACCTTCAAGAGGCCCTGCTGTTTAGATGTGAAAATGATTGCTCACTAAAACTTACTTCTGGAGCCTCTCTATACAAAACTGTTAAATTGAATGCTCTAAATTGCCCAAATTGCCTACTAGGGTCGCAGGGGATTCCCCATGCCCATCTAGGGTAGAACGCTTCCGGCGCTGGGCAAATAAATCCAGGACAGGGTGCCAATCTATCGCTGGGCACACACAGACACACACACACACACACACACGGTATATGAGGCAATTTAAAGCATTCAATTTACCTTGAATCAAATAAAAACTAAAGTTTATTTATCACAAGCACACGGTACAGCAGTGAAATGCTTTGATGACTTCACAATTTTAAAACAAAGCTAAAATCACGAATAATAAAAAGCTGAAATCACGAATAAACAAAAAATGGTATATTATAACAATACAAAGGTAAAAAAGACTACAATTAAAACAAATTTAAGGCTCATAATCTGACAATTAAATCTAAGAATTAAAGTGATAGCGTGCATCTGTGTACAACTAATGCAGTACAGAGTTAAAAAAGTTATTGAGCGTTGTGAAGGTGTTTGAGATTTGTGTTGTTTAGTCGTTCAGAGTTTCAATAGCTATTGGGAAGAAGCTCCTCCTCATCCTCTGGATGACTGGGGTCATTCACAATCTTTTTGGATTTTCCAATGTTTTCGGACTGTGGGAGGAAACTGGAGAACCTGGAAGAAACCCACACGGACACAGGGAGAACATGGAAACATGGGGCAATTTTAGAGCATTCAATTCACCTTGAATCCATGTTTTTGGACTGTGGGAGGAAACCAGAGAACACAGTGAAAACCAACGTGGATACGGGAAGAACACACACACAGTTTACAGGGGCAATATAGATCATTTAGAGCAGCCAACTCACTTTCGGGATGAGAGATTGACATATTAACAAATAAGCCACCAGTTCTTTTTACATACATTTTTATAATTTAATTTGTCACTATAGGATCCACCACTTTTTAACCAAATCAGTGCAACTTTATCACCTAATAAAAAAACATTGACTTGCCTATTACCTGCAACTTTAAAAAATAATTTAAAAACACTAAAACATCCTAAGCAGTCAAGTCCTGATGATTATACAGAACAGATTAATAAACAGTTCAATAAACTGTTCTTCCGTGATGTGATCTAGTCTGGTTTTTAAACTGATTGCTGAGTAACAGGATTCCGGTTTCTCTAACATTAAAAAAGCCATCTAGTGGCCAAATTACAGAACACTGCATTGGGAAATATCTGTTAATATTAATCTGTATTTTATGAATTAATATAATATATTGTATATCATGAATTGAGACAAATGTAAAGCGATCAGAGATGTGTAATGGCATTGTGCAGGGACTCATATTTGTAACTTCAGTTAACCTGGTATTTGAACCCAAAACCTTCAGATCAATAACCCTTACCACTGAACTATCCCAAGCACATAAATAGGCAGGTTTTGAGAATAAGGGTTTAATTAAGAAAGCATTGTTTCCACTTAAGTGAGAGGGCGGCGATCAATGAGCCTGATGTCTAGCCGGTGAGACACTCAGCATGTGTCGGCTGCAGAAGGGGGGATTCCAGGAAGTACACTCAATACAAGTCAGCAGCACAAGTCATCCTGAACATAGCAAACATGACTCACAAAACTCAACACACTTGAAGAGGACATCTAGAGGGGCAGGGTTGTATGGTGCGATGGGGACCAGGTGAAGATCAGGTCATTTGGTCCAATTATTCAAAAATACATCTGGTGAGGATTTGGCAGGGTTATTTAAAAAAAAGGATCAATAGGATGTTCTTTATTATTGTGAATAAATCACGGGGAAGAGGTGTTGTTACACAGTTACGCCTCTTTCCTGTGATTTATTCACAATAATGCACAACCATGAGTGCTTTATTGCCTTCATAAAATGGTTACAAACACACTATAATATAATCATTGATGGATTCACAAATTTATTGAAAGCAAAATCATTAATAAACTTCTTGATGTAATCTAGTCCTGTTTTCAATTCAATTCAATTTATTTATAAAGCACAGTTTAAAAAGATGACCAATATTACTGTGCAACAGGTTCAAATGTATACAAACTGTATATGTACACGCACACACACCTCATTGACCTGCTTCAGGATCTTAAAAGGGCTCAAATTGCGAGGAAGTAATTAATGCGATACCGAATTGCAGCCAAAGTCACAGGAATTCTACCATATCTCTGGGAACATACACTACTTCTGCAATGGTCAGCAAAAACCTTGTTCTGCTGCAACACTCTTTGGATGCGTTGATGGACCTGACCCCAAACCTCCTCACTACGCTTGAACCAGTCGTCCACCACAGATGCCAAAGGTTCAAGATCCCATAAGAAGAAGGGTGGTTGGTTTCCCATCACACACTGATATGGAGACAAACCGATCGCCAAGTGAAGCAGGGAATTCTGAGCAATCTCTGCCCAAAGAAGAAACCAAGCATTACCTAGGGCGCAAATGCATAGGAACTTCCCCAACTCCTGGTGGCCTCTCTCACACTGGCCATTTGTTCTCTGGGTGATGGCCTGAGGTCAAGCTTACCAATGTACCCAGCTTCTCGATAAACGCCCTCCATACAGCTGAAGTGAACTGGGGACCTCGGTCGGAAAGAATATCCTCCGGTATGCTAAATACAAAAAAAATTTAAACAAGAGTTCCGCTGTTTGGAAAGCGGAAGGAAGAGCGGCCAACGGAATGAATCTGCATGCCCACGCAAAGTGATCAGTGAGGGTGACCACAAAGCCGCACAAGTGGAGGATCCAACCAACTGCTGAACGTCTATATTAAGGCTTTCCCACCAATATTTACGTCGCAGCAAATTAATCGTGCGGGTTACTCCGGGGTGACCTGAGCATAGAGAGAAATGGATCCAAGAAATGACTCAGATGAACTCAGATGGCACATTGACCAGACCAGGATGACAATTTTGAGTTATCGTGCATCCTCGCACGGACCTATCAATCTCTCTGTCAAATTCCCAATGTAGGGAGTTGACAAAGCAACTGGCTGAGAGACTAGGGGTGGAATACGAAGGGTCAGATCGGGAAAGATCATCAGCACATTGATTCATACTGCCAGGTAGGTAAGAGATGGTGAAATTGAAATTATTGAAAAATGATGAAGCCATTGATTGGCTCCCTTGATGTACTCCAAGTTCTTGAGGTCCGTGACTGCTTAAAAAAAAAATTCTAGCCCCATCAGTCAATGCTGCCATTCTTACAATGCGTTCTTAATCGTGAGCAACTCGCGGTCCCCTATGCTATATTTATACTCCGCCGGCAATAATTTCCTATATAAGAACCGCTCCCCCTCCCCCCCCGTGACCACTGAAGGAAGCGTTCACCTCCACCATAAACTAATATTCTGGATCAGAAAGCACTAAGACCGGGGGAGAGACAAACTTGGACTTAAGGGTGACAAAGGCCTGATCAGCCCCTGAATTCCATAACAACATGTGGGGTTTATCCTTAAGTAGGTTGGTGAGGGGCAGAGTGATAGAACTGAAGGACTGGATAAATCGGTGATAAAAAATAGCAAACCCTAAGAACTTCTGTAACTCCCTAACCGTAGAGGGTACTGGCCAGTTCTGGATGGCACTGATCTTACACGGATCTATTTGCAATCGGTCTGCCGACAGAATGTAGCCCAAGAAAGAGATACATGCCTAATAAAACTCAGATTTGATTTTCTCACAGGTAACAAAGATATGTTATCTGGTATGACGTCATTTCCTCAGTCTTGTGCGCTTCGTTTTCACTTTCAAATGTCCTTCAGCGGAAGTTTCCTCTGTGGTGCAAGCTACAGGTGAATGCTACGTAACAGCGGCTATTAATCAGAATTATCATTAATGACGTCATCTCTTTAACGAGTATATTTGAACATATTTAACACATTATAGACGGTATAGAGTGGCGTGAACTCTGTAATTTAGAAAACATGGGACTCACATCGTAATTAGTAGCATTTTGTGCCCACTGGGCATTTATATTTTTATTTATTTTAAGGATTTAAGGAAACTTTATTATTATTTTCATTCCATGTGGAACATGGGACAAAAACGAAATTGTGGCTCACGACCCAGTTTTTAGTTTTTCTATTAAATTATAACTTGCATTTAAAAATGTGGAAATCTGTACCTATAAAACCCAAAGCCCTCACTCGCTCACTCACTCACTCACTCACTCACTCACTCACTCACTCACTCACTCACTCACTCACTCACTCACTCACTCACTCACTCATCACTAAGTCTCCCACTTCCTGACTACCTACAAGATTGAAACTTGGCACCATCATTCCCCACCATGCACCTGGAACAACTAACTAGTTTTCACTTTCAAAATCTTACCGAGGGGGCCCACTAGGGGACCCAATCTGAACACAGGCCCTAATTAAATTGGGCCCTTCCACTCCCCTTACAAACTTAAAATTTATATATTTAGGAACGAAAAGAACGGGAAAGAAAAGGAAAAATATGGCTGTTCTCTGGTGCCTGGCCTGGGGTGCTCGGCCTCTCGGACGGGCAGCGTGGCGAACGGCGTCTGGTGCTCCGTCTCTCCGGCGGACGGTTTTGGGTACTGTCTCTGGGCTGGAGGGCCTCCAGGGTGCAGCCTCTGGCCTGGACGGCCTCCAGGCTGCAGTCTCTGGGCTGGACAGCCTCCAGGGTGCAGTCCTTACGTGTAGTGAAGGTCCTAGGAGTCTCGCCCTCAATGGCATTGGCGGTGACCCCGTCTGGACTGCCAAAAGAACTCCCCAGCTCTTTGCACCTCTTGTCCTTCGCTTCATCATCAGTGGCTCAGTCCTGCACAGATGAGAGGAGAACAACGGCAAAACCCAAACACAAAGCAAGAAACTCTGACTCCCGCACCATGAAAAATCATACCCTACCTGGCATCTCGGTGTCGCGAGGGGAACCAGGAGAGTCGGAGCTGCGAGTGGGGCCGGGCGAGTCGGAGTCGCGAGCTGAGCAACAGCATGCGGGAAAGTGAGGACAGGAGGAATGATGGAGAGGGCAGAGCCAAGGGGTATTACCACAGAAAGGCGGGGCTGATGGAAGATCACATACAGAAACCCAAGAAACACCAACAGGTGTGGAAGAAACACAACAGGTGTAGGACGTACAAGGATGGTGGGGCGGTGTAGGGGTAGAACCAGGAGAACCGAGGAAAGGAAAATTTGGTACGGGTACCACACACTCAGGAACCATATGCTCCTCCTCACACAGCTCCGGTACAACAAGTGCATACACCTAAGGCGCACCAAACTCGGGGTCACACACTTCAGCTACCATACATTCCTCCACATGGAACTC
>JAOUQT010006534.1:0-12381 GCA_025769995.1 Xyliphius kryptos | reverse complement strand
TCAAGGACCCACATTGGTAACTTCAGTGGACCTGGGATTTGAACCCCCAACCTTATGATTGATAATCCAACACCCTATCCACTGAGCTACCACTCCCTGACCACTCAAATCAATGTTGGCCCCTAAGCAAGGCCCTTAGCCCTCGTTGCTCAAGGGAATGCTGTGTAATGGTTGAACCACAATCATCAAATTAATACTCTAACATCAACTCACAATTTTACTTACAACTCACTATTTTTCCTTAGCAATTCTGGAAAAAACATCTATGACAAAGTTTATCTTTAAGCCAGACATAAGTGAGAATCGCAAATAAGTCCTGCGAGATATTTCAGCAATACAATTGTCCTCTGGGATCTGAAGTCCTACATTATTTACAATCCCACAAGCAAACACACACACATACCTTTGTTTTTAATGTTTTGTGGGGATTTTACGTAGAGTTTCACTTCAAGTTTTTAGACTTACCCAAAACATAAATACAAATACTGTCACATGAACGTTTTATTCCTTACTGCATTGTTTACAATAAATGGCAATGGCGAGTTCCATTACTTTCCCTTATTGAAATGTTGTCTTTGTTGATAGTGTAGATTAAATTAATAGGAAGCTAGAATGTAACACACATAAAATGAGCTATAATGACCTGTATGCAAATGTATTGCAATGAAGTAAAGCTGCAGGCATGAAAATTGCACATACTAAAACTGGCATTTAGAAAGCAGTAAAAAATAGCTCATAGAAAATTGCACATGGAAATATTTAATACCAGGGTGAACAGTAAACACACATGCACTAACACTGAGTCAAGACTATCCTGTAACCTGTCGGCATACACACACAGCACTAAACACATAAATCAAAATTCTTTACAACAATGCTTGAAGTCGCTAAAATAATCAATGCACCGTAGGTATATGCAAATGGTTTACAGCAAACCCCACCCCTAAATAGTCCAAATAAGGTGTAAACATTACATAAATATCCCTGACACCACATCGCACCCCCAAGAGTTACTCATTCCCAATTAGTAGCATTTACACTTGGATCTTTCAGTCCGCTTCTTTGTCGCCGGTGTTGCTCTGCCTTTCAGCCTACAAGCCACATATGGCACTAAATATTGATTCTTCACCCTGTATACATTGTAGTCTTCCGTCAGTTTTTCGACATCAGATCTTGTCTATGTGGCACATTTTCCCATCCAAACTTTTCCACAGCAGCATCGGTAGTCGTAGGGTTGTGGTTAAGGAACCAGTCTCGCACCGGTTCGATTTACAGTCCCACCAAGTACTATGGCTGAAGTGCCATTGAGCAAGGCACCTAACCCTAATTGCTCACCAGGTGCCGTATATAAGGCTGCCCAGGACACGTGTGCTTACTTTACCAGTGTGTGTATTTGTGTGTGTTTCACTGCACAGTTGGGTTAAATGTGGAGGACAAATTCCTGTGTGGAAGCACAGTAGGCAAAATAGATCACTTTACTTTATTTTAGAAATCACATCCTTGCCTCAGCTGCTAGGATCTCATCTGCACACTTAAATGACCTTCAGACCAGAGCGTCCACCTTGGCATGTCACTGACCTGCCTGATGTTCCACATAAGAAATGCTTGGTCAGAGGAGCTGGAAATGTAGTGCAATATTGGCTGGAGCAAGCCTTATACTCTAGTGCCACCCTCAGGTGTTAAGACTTGCCCCAGCCTGTATGGCAGTACATCTCTAGCTCCTCTGCCCAGTTTTCCAAGTTCCCAATTGTTTCAGTGAGGTGCTGCTTGACTGGCGATAAATCCACCCTTACTCCCAAATGCTGCAGCTATAGTAATTTATTAATGTATATACAGTACTTCATTACCAATAAATATTAACCAGTAATACTCTTTTGTCATTCCCACTGTCTCCTAACCTTACAACAAAGCTGTTCTCACTACTCGCTTATAAATCTTTCCTCTCACTTTTGCTGCAACCCTTTTATCACACAACACTCCTGACAATTTTTTCCATACACTCCATGCTGCCTGCACTCTCCTCTTCATCTCATTTCCACACTCCCCGTTTCCCTCGATCCCAAGTACCACTGATCCCTGTAGCCTGACTGCTCCACCTGCCTCCGTTTCATTTACACAAATGTATTCTGTCTTATTGCAGTTGACCTTAATTCATCTTCTTTCCAGATTATATATCCACCTCTCCAAGTTCTCTTTTACCTGTTTCCTGTTCTTATTACAGAGAACAATGTCATTGGCAAAAATAAGAGTCCAAGGTGATTCCTGTCTGACCTCATCTGTTGGCATCTCCATCACCAGAGCAAATAAAAAGTGGCTCAGGGCCGAACCTTGATGTACCCTCACCTCCACCATGAAGTGATTAATCCTACAGCACATCACTGTCACTATTCTCATAGTCCTGAACAATTCTAACATACTTCTCAGCCACTCCAGACTTTCTCATACACCACTTCAGTTCCTCCATTGGCACCATGTCATAAGCTTTCTCTAAATCTACAAAAATACAGTGTAACTCCTTTTGGCTCTTTTTTCTCTCCCAACTCTCCATTGTGTGACTCATCAACTTCATGCCCCTGTAGGAGTCACAACTCTGTACATCACCCTTGTTCTTAATGTTTGGTACAAGTACACTTTTTCTTTATTCCTCTTACTCTCCAGAATCTCATTAAACAACCTACTTAAAAACTCCCAGCTCTCGGAGACATGTCCATATGTCTACCGGTATATCATCTGATATACCACTGCCTTTCCCTTCTTCATTCTTTTCAAAGAGCTTACCTCCTTTGCTAATCTTAGTTACATCCTGTTCTACTATCTACACCATTTATCCTTTTTTCCCTGCCATTCTCAACATTCATCAGCTCTTCAAAATACTCTTTGCATCTTTCCCTAAACCGATTCTCACCTGTCCATTTCTATCCTTGACTACCCTGACATGCTGCAAACCCTTTCCAGCTCTACCTATTTGTCTCACCAATCTATTCAACTCTTTCCCTTTTGTACTGTATAACCTCTCATATAACTCATCATAGGCTTTTTGCTTGGCCTTTGCTACCTCCCTACTTCGTGCCTCTTTGTACTTATGTATACTCTCTTTAGTCCTCTCCCTGTCCCATTTCTATTTCGCTGTCCTCTTCCCTTGAATAACCTCATGCACTTCCTCGTTCCACCACCAGGTTTCCTTGTTGTCTCTTGCCTGTCCAGATGACACACACAATGCCTTTCTGCCTTTCTGTTTAATCAAGGTTTCTGCTGCAACCCAGTCATCTGGAAACTCTTTCCTACCACCTAAAGCCTTTCTCAACTCCTTTTTGAACTCCTCACAACATTCCTTTTTTTTTCTCAACTTCTACCATTTGATCCTCTGCTCTGCCTTTGTTCTCTTCCTTTTTCTAAACACCATATTCATTTTGTACATCACTATCCTATGTTGTCTAACCACACTCTCTCCTGCACCAACCTTACAATCACAAATCTCTTTCAAGCAACCTTGTCTTCACAGGATGTTATCTACCCGTGTGCTCCTGCCCCTACTCTTGAAGATCACCACATGGTCCTTCACCAACATATTGATTAAAATCTGCCCCAATCACCACTCTCTCCTTCCTGGCAATGCACTCAACCCATTCATCTATCTCCCTCCAGAATGTCTTTTTCTCCTTTAACTTACAGCCAATTTGTGGAGCATAGCCACTGACAACATTCACCATTCCACCCGATTTTTTTTACCTTCACCCTATCTGACACTCTTTTCACCTCAACATTCTTTGCATATTTCTCCTTCAGGACCACTCCAACTACATTTCTCTTCCTATCCACACCATGGTAAAACAGTTTAAATCCTGCACCAATGCTTTGAGTCGTGCTACCCTTTCACTGTGTCTTCCACAAAATATCAATCTTTCTCTTCGACATCTCGACATCTCTCTACCTTTCCCTGTCATCGTTCCTACATTTATTGTTGCTACTCTTAGTCCTATACCCTTGCCTCTCCTCTTTTTTATTCATCTGTTTTCTATTAATTTTGTAAGGCTTTGTAGGATTTTTAGTTTTATGCTCCCATTTAATACTATTTGTGCAAGCAGTTTTGCCCAGTAGGCTAAATTGAGCTACGTGTGATGAAATGTTATTTTATGTTTTAGATTATAAAAGTGTAGAATAAGAATATTTTATTTACTTCACAAATTAATTTACTAAAACACTGTGTTGTCTCAGATGCCAATGATATATGATTTGATTTGATTTGAAATTAAACCAAACTAGTGCCTTCTCTACTAATGAAAAATGTTTGAACATTTGCGACTAAACAGCCAGCTGTATAACTAATCATGACAATTACAGATTATTCTGTGATTTAAGAAAATGTGTTTTGTATGTAAGTCAGTTATTAAATTCAAATGTAAATATCAACCATTATGTTGTTTAGATTTTATAATAAAAAGCACCTGTCTATAAAGAACAAACGCTAAATGCTGAATAAATAGCAAATTAAAATACCCCTCCTGTGGATGTACTTGTAAATTGCTTAATGTAACATCAGAGAAAAACTACGGAGGACATGAGTGTAATGTTTCCCCATGAGAAATAACATAATGAAGATGTTTCACTGATGCTCACTGATGCAACACAAAATATAACTGATGCAAAGTACAGCAGAGCCACATACTATCTAGTGCAATTATTTATTTATTTGTTTGTTTTCTTTCCTGTTTTTTATGTGTGTGTGTGTGTGTGTGTGTTTTATCTTTTTAAATTTCTTATTTCTTACAATGTAAAAATCACAAAGTGAATTTACTCGTGGTGGGACAATATGGGATGATCTTATTAGAATCAGAATTAAAATACTTTATTAATCACTGGTAAAAAATTGCAGTTATCACTGATGCGTAATTTATAGTGGTATGATATACATTTTGGACAATTTAATGCTCCCAACATTGTTGGAACAGTTGGGAGCTGGCTACTTCCTCTTCTATCATGACTGTGCACCAGTGCACAAAGCAAGGTCCATAAAGACATGGATGACAGAGTCCGGTGTGGATGAACTTAACTGGTCTGCACAGTCCTGACCTTAACCCATCTGACCTGAACATCTTTGGGATAAATTAGAGCGGAGATTGAGAGCCAGGCCTTCTCGTCCAACATCAGTGTGTGCCCTGACAAATACGCTTCTGGAAGAATGATCCAAAATTCCCATAAACACTCCTAAACCTTGTGAACAGCCTTTCCAGAAAAAAAAAAACTGTTCTAGCTGCAATGGGTGGACCGATGTCATATTAAACCCTATGGATTAGGAATGGGATGTCACTTATATGTGAGTCAAGGCAGGTAAGCTTTTGGAAACATAGTGTATTTTAGCAAAATTGTATTGCCATCTTTTTTTACAAAGCAGATCTAATAATAAACTAATCTAAAGTTCAGTTTATTCATTCATTCATTATCTTCCACTTTTTCCACATGCCCATATAGCGGAGAACAGCTCAGACGCTAGGCAAATACACCCAGGACAGGGCGTCAATCTATCACTGGGCCTACACGCACTCACACACATGCAAGTAAAGACACACAAACTATTTGGGGCAATTCAGAGCAGTCAATTTACCTTGAATTCATGCTTTGGACTGTAGAGGAAACCCACGTGGACACTGGAAGAACATGAAAACTCCACCCAGATTGGGATTCGAACCAGAAATCCCCAGCGCTGAGAGACAAACGTGCTAACCACTAAGCCGCATGTATGTAAAAGCACCCTATTAAAACGAGTCTAGCACCTTTTTTACATCTTCTCTGAATTTTACACCTGAAACTCCACCACATTTAACTTCATTTCTGCTTTTAATTTCCTCTTCTACTTCACAACAAAATACTTTCCACAGACCACCATGTGGCTACCTTGACTCTGCTATGCCACCACCTTAGTCTCCAATATATCCTTGTGCGATTTTTTCCACACTTAAATTTCACCCTGTGTTTCTCCCTCTTCTCAAAATTTGTATTCATTGCAGCCCTTTGCCTATTTTTTTTTCTCTAAATCTCCATGTTGTCCCAAAACACCCTCATCACCTCTATTCTCTCCACTAATATGCTCACTGAAGTCAGTTCCAATCACAATTTTCATCTTTAGACACGTTTACCAAAACTTAATTTAACACAAAGACAAAAAATGTTCCCCTTCATTTCTTGACCCACTTGTATAACATAGAGTAACATGTGATTAGTTTCTGGCTTTACAGTTCCCATGCTATCAGACAATCTTTTTACCACCACTACAATAATAATGTACTCCAGTTTCAAGATTACTCCTAAAAAGGCTGCATTATATAATATACCTAATCAATTGCTAAGATAATACAAGATAATCAGGCTTGGTGCTTGGATAGAGTCAAATATTGTGTCAAGCAGCATTTTATGTTACTATATTTCAGTATCTGAGGTTTATTATAATTAATAGTACATTTGATGGAGGGGATGATATACAGTTTAAAAACAACAAAAAAATCATCAATAACAATGTGCAGGTATGTGAATTGATAAAACATATTAGAATCAATATTTCAGTCTTAGCAAATCATATCGATCAGTGTTATTTTTGTGCTGTCTCTGTCTCTCATCTCCAGGCACGTGCACAGATAGACGCCTGAAGGTGCTCAAACGTCTGCCTTCTTGACCAGGACAAGATAAGCGCTCTTTCTGTGGGAGTCCAATATTTTTCTTCATTGATCAATAGTTAAAATATGGTGAAAATAAGGTACCTGCTCCTCTTTATATAATTAATTTAGAGTAAATGGCCAGCACAATGAATATTGTGACGTCGGCCAAAACACTGCACACCAAACAATGAACACTCTCCAACTCTTCTCCATGCACCCTCAGGCGTCTCTCCCTTAAAACTCCCACGTGCATTGCATGCTGGGTAAACTTAAGACACACATTTCTTTTGGCTGGGCAAATGGCCGTTACACATGGCATACCACAATATGTGTCTGTAGCAGGTACAGGTTAACAAAGACAATGATTAGTCCATTAACAGACATGAGGAGGAACCGCTGGAGGGTTGGTGCAGAAACAACAACCTCTGCATCAACTTAAATAAAACGAAAGAGATACCTATGGACTTCAGAAGGGGCAGACACACCCACCTTCTCCTACACATTTGAGGATCTGCAGTGGAAGTGGTCTCCAGCTACAGGTACTTGGGTGTGCACCTAAGTAACAACCTCACCTGGAGCGAGAACACTTCCAGTCTGGTCAGGAAGTCACATCAGTGACTCTACTTCCTCAGAGGGCTGAGAAAAGCCGGACTCGTGTGCTCAGTCCTCTCCTCCTTTTACAGATGTATGATGGAGAGCATGCTGTGCTCCAGCATCAATGTGTGCCATTGAAGACGAAAAAGCTCTGCAGAGGGTGGTGAGGGCTGCACAGAGGACTGTTGAAGTCAGACTCCCCACCACCATGGACATCTACACCTCCAGATGCAGGAAAAGGGCCTCCAGCATCATGAAGTATCCCACTCACCCATCACACACACTTTTTTGTTCTGCTCTCCTCAGGCAGGAGACTGCAGAGCATTAAATGCAGAACAAGCACACTGAGGATCAGCTTCATATCGGAAGCTGTGAGACTCATAAACTCCTCATAACAAACACAATTTCATAAACACCTTACAGTCTACACCACAACACTCCCTTCATTGGTCACCGTATCACTCATCACTTCATTTCATGTATCTACCTCATTCCTCGTTTACATGGTAAAAAAAAATAAAATTACATATTGCTACAAAGTCCACATACTGCTAAATTAAATTGTAAATTGTTTCATATTCATATGCTGCTATGTTTATATTTTATCCATCCATCCGTTATCTTCTGCTGATTCCTCTACCAGGGTTGTGGAGGGGTTCCCCATACCCATCCAGGAGAGAATGTCTTGGGCGCTTGGTAGATACACCCAGGATAGGGTGCCAATCCTTTTGCTGGGCACCCACTCACCCACACATCCACACGCACAAACACACATTATACAAGGCAATTAAGAGCATTTAATCCATCATTTTAGACTGTAGGAGGAAACCGGAGAATCTGGAGAAAACCCACTCGGACACGAGAGAGCATAGAAATCCTTGGGTCCCTGGGCCATAATTTGTCACATATGCCACGTGCGATGAAAGTGATAAAACCATCAAACACTGCCATCCAGTGGACACATTACAGAACTCAGTTTAGTAACAAATGGCTCAGCTAATCAGATTTAAGGACCTAAAAGAGCCATTTAAGGATTCAAGGAGGCTTTATCATTTTCATTGCATGTGCCATATGTAACAAAGACGAAACATATATCAAAACCTTTTGTTAAAGTGTGTTTGATTTATAAAACCAATAAAACACCCGAGGTTCTTCACTATTAACACCTGTTTCCCGTAATTTATTTTCAATAATGCACGCCCTCTTGTGCCTCGTTGCTTTATTAGTCACAGCATGCAGCACGTTACGTCTTCTATATACAAAGACCACGTGACTAGCGTCGTGGTTAGTGTTCCCTTTAAGATTGAGAGTGGGCGGGACCAAAAATTTGGGCCAAAGTATGCTGGCGCTCAGGAAGCCAAGCGTCAACAAGCAGCATCAAGAACAGCTTTAGCAGTAGTTCGAATGTCACGATTTAAAGGTTATTTCTGTGAAAGCCGCGCGCCTATGTGGTGGTATTAAACGTTATGCGAGTGAATAATGCTGAATGGTCGCACCAATGAGTTTCACAAGGGATATATGCCGGTTCCTGGGTCTGGGCAGTGGTAAGTCGAGCGTTCGGGAGAACTTTGTGCTCACTCCGTCAAAGTTTGTTTCTCTCTCATAGTCCAAATACCAACGTGTTTTTGTGCAAGAACTGTGTCGAACGCTCAAGAAAAGATCAAATAACCGCGAACGTGGGCATCAGCAAACGAAAGCGAAGCGGCAGATTTGGACGCCGTGTTGCTGCGCGAGCACACGCACGCTCGCGGTGACGTTGGCTGATGTGGTGCACAGTAATGCCCCAAAATGTAACTTGAAGTGTCTTAAAAGCCATTACTTTAACTTTACTCTGTCTTAATGACAACATTTTCGGTGTAATACATTTAAGTAGTTTTGCACTCAAGGTATTTTGACTGCCAAGCTGCAAACAAATGAGTTGAGGTGGCATTTTGAACCAGGACAACAGCACGCTCCTCTATCTATTTAAGGCAATTTATTTATGCGAAACGAACATATAAAGTTTTCACACTGTCGTAAAGAAGGTTTGATTACGAGAGGAATGTGCTGCAACTATTTTGTGAAATTTTAAAGCCAACTCAGAGTTCACCTTTGCCAAAGAAAATTTGTCAGTACTGTAAAAAAACAGTACTCTTGAAACAAACTATTAGATTTGATCATTTGTTTATGGGTGATCCAATATTACATATAAATTAGTGGCATAATTATGTGAGCTTTTATAATAAGGAGATAATTTGAAGCTCAAATTAAACTTAGTTTTTTATCAAAGTAAGATTAATGATCAAGTCTGATCTTCACATCAAGGTTTTTGAGGTTTTCAGAAGGAGAGCCTAATGCACATCAGACTAGAAAAAAGAACAAAACCATCTCCACAGACTTCGTACTTGTATGTTTGTGTATAAACTTTTATCTGAACTGCAACTTTAAACTTTACAGTAATGTCAATTAAAATGTTTTGATGTATACTTGTTTAAATTGCTGATGTCAGTGTATTTTCAAAATTGATGTTGTGACTAATTGCAAAAATTTAACCTGTATTTAGATTATTAATTTTCATTTAACCACAAAACAGTAAAATATCTTTACAACACATAGTCCTGCATGCTAACCCTAGATGCTGTTTTACTGTTCTTATATATGCAGATAACTAAGCTGTTACTCTATGGCACTGATTTAATACTTGTAAAATAACAAGCTTTGCCTAACAAAAACTTTATGTAAAATACCCAATATATGCAGGTCTTAGCATCTTAATGATCTATCACTTTAATGAAATGTTAATGAACTGGTGAACTCTAACATGCCCTTTTTGCCTATTGACGGCTGGGAAAGCCTTTTCATAGCAAATAACTGTGAAAGAGTGTGTTTTGAGAAGTTGCTTAAAAATGCTAAGCGACTCAGCTCACGGACAGTGTTAGGAAGATTCCAGAATTTAGCAGTAGTAAAAGTAATGGAATCAAAAGGCAACATTTCTTTACTAGAGTGAAGTGATCAAGTTGGAGTGTATTTAGGAAAAATGGACTGAAGGCAAGATGGGGCAGATCCAGAGATTGTCCTGTAGGCCATAGTCAGTGCCTTGTACCGAGCAGCTAAAGGGAGCCAATGGAGTGACATCTGTTCAAACAGCCCAAGCTTACTCAAGTCTGGCTGCATAGTTTTGAACCAATTGTAGAGGCCTGTTTGTGAAAGCTGAGAGAACGACAGGCAAGTATTAAAACAGTCGAGCTGAGTTAAGATGTTAGGAACATTCCGTAACTTCCTGCAAAGCCACAAGTACCACCATATGATAGCCAATTAGACCTTTATTGTTCAAGATCTTTCAAACATTGTTGTATTTACTTTTCTTGGTTTGGTATTTACATTTTACTTTTGGTGTAATGAATGAGTTTAAGTTCTGTGAAACAATGGATAGCTGGTCTGTGAATAATTGTGATGAACAGATGAGATGGAAATCTATGTTTGTTTCAGAAATTGTTTAAGTATCCAAAACAAAATTATTTAATCATTGAAATACTTTTGTCCTCAAAAAGGAAGTTGCATGGGTTTTGGCATTAATCAATGTTTTAAATTGGGTTTGGTTTGTGGGATTTTTAAGGGACAAGAAATCAAATGACTGAAATAAAAGCTGTAACAAGTTCCAAATGTGAATCTTGCAATTTAGGGTAGGTTGTGAAAACCCAACATGGCTTTTTGTTGCACCAGGCAGAATGCAGGGGATAAACACTGAAGATTAGAGGTGCAGCAGAGATATTCGGTCTGTTTTTGATTGCTCACTCCCTCCAAGAAAATGGTAGCCCATGTTCGGATAAAAGGCATCTAAAGGCAGTATAATGCAATATTTTCTGCCCTGTTTTTGCAGGAGTACAGGATAGGACCTCTGAAGTTGTGTTGCAAAACAAAACATTGTCTTTTTTTTTTTTGGAGGATTTTAAAAGTTTTTCCATTAGGTGGCTGTGCTACACACTGAGCCACCATGCCATCCCGTTTTTTGCCATTCAACGAAGAATGGCAGATTAACGGTGTTTTATGTGTGTTTGTCTCTTTAAAAGCAGCCATATTTATTTTTTTGCTGCTATTAGTAATAATGGAGCCATTATTAAACATAGCTTTTGCAAAAAAGAGCAAAATCTAAAGAGTGAAAACCCTTTTAAAATGTAATTTATGAAATCCGGAACCGCACAGTGGCTTAGTAGTTTGCCTCTCAGCACTGGGGATTTCCAGTTCGAATCCCAATTTGTGTGGCGTTTCCATGTTCTCCCAGTGTCTGCATGGGTTTTTTTTCAGTGTTTTCCGGTTTCCATTCACAGTCCAAAAACATGGATCTAAGGAAAATTGAATGCTTTAAATTGCCCCATATAGTGTGTGCTTGTGTGTGTATGGCTGTGTGACTGTGCCCAGCAATAGGTTGGCCCCCCTGTCCTGGGTGAATCTGCCCAGTGCCTAAGATGTTCTCCCCTGGAATGGATTTATGAAATTGGCTTTCCATGTCATTCTGCAAACTCTTAATCATAAATAAGGACGAGCTTGTAAATGGGCATATTTAATTGTTTCTGTTATAAATGTTGTTTTATATGTAATGTTTGCATAAAACTACACAAAAGCATATACTTTAAACCCCTCTTAATATAGAATGATGTGTAATCTGTACTGATGGATTTTGTGGCCGTGGGTTGTTGAAGCAACTTTTTAATCACAGAGACAATTACTAATGTTTGTAATCCATATCCGGCCAGTGTTAAAACTACTTAATCCAATTTTAGTTCAAATCATGGCTTCTTTTTCATCCAAATACTTGTCTACTTTGTACATTGTCTGTTTATATTCCCATTCAACATTATTTCAATACGGAACTATTTGCTCAAGTCTGTTTCTAATGCACATTTGTCATTCCAAAAAAATATATAAAAACGGTAAGAAATTACGTTTTTGACGTAACCCTAACCCTAACCCTAACCCATAACTTTTACTGTTCATTGTTGGCAATAGATACTTTTGTGACCGGGGAGGAAAAAAAAACCTGAGTATTTATTTGAGTAATAAACATATGTATACTAGTTCTATTTTCAAGGATTCAAGGAGGCTTTATTGTCATTTTCATAACATGTAGCATGTTACAAAAACGAAATTATGGCCCACG
>JAOUQT010006509.1:0-12382 GCA_025769995.1 Xyliphius kryptos | reverse complement strand
CAAGAACCCACATTGGTAACTCTAGTGGAGCTGGGATTTGAACCCCCAACCTTCTGATTGATAGTCCAACGCCCTAAACACCGAGCTACCACTCCCTCCACTGAGCTACCACTCCCTAATTTATCCCAAAGATTTTCTATCAGGTTAAGGTCAGGACGCTGTGCAAACCAAGACCGTCATCCATGTCTTCGTGGACCTTGCTTTGTGTACTGGTGCACAGTCCTGTTGGAAGAAGAAGGGGCCGACTCCAAACTGTTCCCACAAAGTTGGGAGCAAGGAATTGTCCAAAATGAGTTTCTGTCACTGGATCTAAGGGGCCAACAATGGCCTGTCTTTATCCTTATTTATCCTAATCTCTCATCATCTTATCATAACATGTTATTTTATCTTCTTAGGCTCCATACATGTTTCAAAGCTGAATTTTTAAAGTATATGATGTGAAAGAAGTCTTCAGATTATTTATAAGCAGTGATGTGGCCAATGATAACGTGTCCATTAGTTTAGGAATAAAAAATTCCCTGTGTTTCAGCATTTTCATTCATTCAACCTCAGCAAGGATATTCATAATCGGCTTGGATATTTTAGAATAATCATTTTGACCTTATTTTTCCCAGTATGAATTGGCTCAGCTTTTAAACAAGTACAACAATGTCTTGTGGGTAGGCTAAAGACCTAAAAAGTTGTTTTTTGAGATGCTGCATGTCTGATAGTCTCTCCTTAGCTGTCTCTCTCCTTTTGTAAACTCTGGTTGTGATGGGACACTACCACACATGAGCACAAAAAAGCATTGTATTCTGGGGGGAAAATGTGGTTAGCAGACTTCGCTAGACGGCCCCAGTGGTCTCTGGCAGTCGTTCGTACTTCCTCGACTTGACTCTACATAAGTGCTCGTTTTTGGGAAAGCCCTGACTTATGAAGGTTGTGGTGGCATGCTTATACCAGGATTATTTTAGGAACTGCTTGGGTGGGGTCAAAATGTTTTTTATTATGTGCTCTCTCTCTCTCTCTCTCTCTCTCTCTCTTTGTCATTCTCTTTTTTCTATGTGAAGATTTTCATCTTCAGGAGATGGTGGTAAAGTTAAAAAATAATGGTAAAATATAAATTTTGTCATGTTCTCATGAAGGAAGGGGTTGCATGCTTTCCTTGCATTTTTTTTTACCGTGACAATAATAAATAACTTCTCATTGTGGGACTAATAAAGCCTTAACTTATCTTTTATCTTAACTCACTTTGTCAAGCACACCTCTTTGTTTCTACTCTAATTATCATTTCTACCTGGCCAACAGTAACTTTTATCCAGCATCCTGTAAATGCTGGTAAATGATTGGAGGATTGTCACCTGTCGGCTATTTGCATTTATCATTAAATTCTTGTACATTCTTGATTTGCTCCGCCACAATAAATTTTTCTGCAGAATAAAGAAAACACATTGCATTTCTGACTAATATAAACTCTGGATAATATAAATTTTATTAAAAGTTTAAGCTTTTTGTAAAAGGCTGACAGTGTTTATAACTAAAAGGAATTTGTCCTGGTTGAACAAAAAATCTTCAAAAATGTCACAGTATTTTTAGCGAGCGCAAAGATTTGCTCACTGGCCAGTAACTAAAATCAAATGACAGGCTGATTAAACTTCAGTGGAAATGAAAATAAGCAACTTGTGTGGGTTGTAGACACCACCTCATGCTACCTCTATGGTGAGAGAACTGAAAAAAATGCAAACATGACCAAAACATCAGCCAGAAAGGATGAGAACAGAGAAAATGTGTGTGGTCACCACCTGCAGAAGCACTCCTTTATAGGGGGGGTCTTGCTAAGTGCCTCTCATTTCAACCTGTTGTCTGTTCCATTTGCACAACAGTAAGTGAAAGTGATTCATAATCAGTGTTGCTTCCTAACTGGACAGGTTGGTTTCATAGAAGTGTGATTGACTTGGAGTTACATTGTGTTGTTTAAGTGCTTCCCTTACTTTTTTGAGCAGTGCACTTAAGTGGTTAAAGTATCTTAAAGTAGTCTAAGCATAAGGTGAATGGATTGATGCAAAAAACACAGCTTTTTTGTTTTACATTGTATTTGTTAAGGCCTAAATAACTACATAAAATATTTTTGTTTGGTCTATACAAAAAAAGAAAGTCATTTATTCATTTACTGATTAATTATCTTCTGCTCAAACGTCTATGAGGGTCGCAGGGGGTTTCCCATGCTCATCCAGGGAAGAACGTCTCAGGTGCTGGGCAAATACACCCAGAACGGGGCGCCGATCTATCGCTGGGCACACACTCACTCTCACACACACACAGACCATAGGGGGAATTTAGAGCAGCCAATTTACCTTGAATCCATGTTTTTGGACTGTGGGAGGAAACCGGAGGAAACCCACGTGGACATGGGGAGAACATGGAAACTCCACCCAGATTAGGATTCTAACCGGGAATCCCCAACGCTGAGAGGCGACCGTGCTAATCATTAAACCACCGTGCTGCCCTTTGTTTTGATTTTGTGTAATTAAATATTTTTTTCCATATCATGGCTTTGAGTTAAGAGCTAAAGAAGATCACGTAAAGTGTGTGCTTGTGATTATATTCCGTATCCGTGGATAATTCTTATTAGGTGACTTGATTCAAATCTGTATAATGCACTCATTTATCTTATTATTTATACATTTTGAATAAACATGTTTTTAAAACTCCTCCCACCGTCATCCATTCATGAATGTTCACACACAACAGTGAATCATTTCATAAAATTGCAATACAATATTTATTAAGAAATACGAGTAATACAACATAATAAATAACACTAGATCACAATTAGGACCTCAGCTAAACAGTAGTGTTTGGTAAAGTAATTCAGTGATGAAAGAGTAAACAAAGGTAAATACTGTACACATGGTCTGAACTGTTGGGTGGTGCATATACTGAGCCCAACTTTGTCTGCAGTGTGTGCTTAGAGATACTATGTTGGAATACAAGTCATTGTCTTTTTTAGCATTTACAATTTAAGTAATTTAAGTCATTAAAATGGTAAAAAAAAAATACAGACTTGTACATTTAAGTAGCAATAGCAGCAGGTTTTTAAAAATATATGCAGTCCATACAAATGTCCAACAGAAATATTTACATATTTACATATACACAATAATCTGATCCTTTTGCTTTGCAATATAATACAAAATGCAAAACAAAAAAAAATAAATAAAGATAAATACTATTCTTTAATACATTAACATTAATTTAATAAGAAGTCATAATCCATACACAATGTTAAATGGATGTTTTAGGTTATTTTATGAAATTTTTATGATCATCAAGCTTGATGGTTTAAATGAAAAACAAATTTGAAATTAAGAGTCTTTAAAATTTTGAAGAATTGTTGTTGGTGTAGGATTGTGACATTACTTTTTTTTTGTGACGCTTCACAGATGTAAGTCTAACCTACCAAGCCTGTGCTAAAGCTCCTCAATTCCATAAAATAATCATTTTAAAACATTATTTTATATAATTTGCAAATTTAGGAGCTCCAGTTTCACTGTTTCAGATGGCAATATTAGAAACAATTATTGTGTATTGTAACAGTGTCATTTGTGTGCATAGGCTTCCTATTTTATTCCCTGTCCTGGAAGGAGACAAAATGTTAAATCCCTGCAACTCATAAAAAAAGAGAATTTATTTTGGGACATACAATGAAATGACTAATTACCTGCTTGTTCATAAACTTAAGCAAATAATTTTTTGGGCAGTCATACAGTGAGTTTTTTCTTGCCACTGTTGCTTCAGCTTGCTCTTTGGGGGTTTAGGCTTTGGACTCTGTAAAGCTGCTTTGTGACGACACACAGTTGTAAAAAGCGCTATAGAAATACATTACTTGAACTTGAACTTGAACTTGGAATGAATTTAATTAGATCTATAGGGAGGATATAGATTTTCCTTTCTTTAGCCGTCTGAATGCCTCTGTTTAGCGTGTACATGCCACTGAAAGCCCATCAGGAAAACAATAACACAGGACATCGATTTTTTCCTCCTGATCGATTTTAATGATGTCATTTACAGCTTTATTGAACCTGGGAATTCCCAATGAGGTCATATAGCGGTGACATGATCACATTACAGAAGAATACTCATGATATTAAATTATATGGTAACAGAGGGGGATGAATTGGGACTTTATAGGGCTCAGAAATTTTGTCGGTTGAATCGGATCAGATGTGTAATGTAAAAATCTGATGGTGGAGTTTGGGTCAGTATCGGTCACTCTCAGCATTCCGGTGCCGGGCAGCCTGTAGCATCTGTAGCAGCAGTTGTGGATGGTTAAGAAACCAGCCTTGAGACATGAAAGGCCTCAGTTTGATTCCCAATCTTTTTAAGTACAATGGCTAAAGTGTCCTTGGACAAGGCATCTTATCCTAATTGCTCGCCGGGCACGTGTGCTCACCTCACTCAGTGTGTATATATATATATATATATATGTGTGGTTCACTGCACAGACAGGTTAAATGTGGAGGACACACTACTCTGTGTGTAATTAAAGTAGGTAAAAAAGATTACTTTATCTGTATGATTTACAGACACCATACTGCGTCATACTGTTACACTAAAACAAAAAAAACCCAAACTATTAACTAGACTACAGTTTTCCATCCAAAAATCTTAAGACCAATCATGAGCAGGTCCCCAAACATGCCTGATGCTGGTAAGTAAACTATTCCTGCAATCACTCCTCCACCCTCCTCCCCAACACCCTGTACATCCCCCGTGAACATAAACGTCAAGCAGTGACCCTCGCTGGAACGCCTGCCCATTCACGCCGTGTTCGATGCCAGCATTAGCACTGTGCCAACTTCAACAAGGCTTATTCATTTATTTATTTTAGTCGACTTTTCTATGTTTATTCACATCACACTGTATTTATAAAGACCTTAATACTCAAGCTGCACAGTCGACAGTGAGGTAAAAAAAAAAAAAAACATCACCCAGAAGGCAAGCTTAAGAAGACTGAGATTTATTAGGAGCGTTGTTTTCTTTAAGTAACGATGATAACAGGTAAAAACAATAAAAAGCTTTTATTAGACTTTTTATTAAAGCAATAAGGTACGAGAACACATTGCATTATTGTAAATAAATCACAGAAAACGGGTGTCGTTAGATACAACAGGTAGCAGAGTGCAAGAACACAAATTTCCTGTAATTTTTTACAATAATACACACCTTGAGAGACTTTTTGCTTTTATAAAACTCTTCAAATACACTATAATAAAAAAACAAGGTTTGATTATTGTGTTTATTAAAACTCTAATGATAATAATAATAATAATAATAATAATAATAATAATAATAATAATTAATAATCTGGTCTTATGTGACGTAATCTAGTTAAATGATTGCTGATCGCTGAGTAACAGGTTACCAATTGACCACTGCCACCTAGTGGCCAAATTTTATACATTTTTAAATCAAGTTTTGAAAAGAATTTGAAGCGCTCAGAGGTGTGCGTCATTGTCAAGATGTCACGGCTGGACAAACGGCTCAACCAATCAGATTTAAGAACCGTTTTATAATACGTTACACTATACTCTCAGCACCGCAGTGAAGTTTTTAAACCTTATATCCACCCACTACACTCTGTTACACACATCCATTTTATTGCGCCACCTTGTGGCTGTAGAATCAGAGACAGCAGGTCATCTGCTGAGGTTTGTTAGTCATCCTCTAAGTCTCCATCAGTGATACAGGATGCTGCAGACAGGATGATGGTAGACTGAGGGGTTTGGTTGGTTAGTTTCAGTCTGATCCACTCAAAACAGCGTAACACACGAGCATCGCACCACCACATCACAGTCACAGCAATGCTGAGAATCAGGCATCACCCTGATAATACGAAATAATAATAAAACTTGAAACTGATAGCTGAGCTGTCCATGGTCCTGGTCGGCTGAGCTGTCCACGGTCCTGATGTCAGAGAACAGTACAACCTAAAACCTTATTATATATTAAATATTATTAATTTAATTAACATGTATCGTTGAAAATAAATGATTTGTCCAATGAGATGCAGTGCAGATCCACCCTTTCTGACTTCCTCATATCTGCCCCTCCCCTCTCAACACCATCGTCAAAAAACAATCCTAAAGAACTTGCGCCATCATGCTGTGTTCAGGGCTAACATCTAATTTGTGTGATTTTTACTACCCAAGACCCCAAAGGGACCACACAAAATACCTATGATTTAGGAAAAATCCTCGATGAGACTTCTGCAGAAATGTTCCGAACACCCGGATTCCATTGAGCACATATCACCGTGATTACGTTCAGTCACTATAAACTCTAACATTGTGTAATAAACGGAATTATCTGCACAGCTGCTTCTCTGAGATCTTTATCCCATCATTCAAACGTCAGTCCTGTGAGTCCGACAGCTGGTGTTGACAAACCTGTGAATGTTAGCTGTCTTTGTTTCATGTTGGCGCCACACAAGCTGGCGAGTCGGCATTACTATGATTCCTCAGAACGAGTGTAATCATCATGTCAAAGCTCTGAGTAAAAAGTCCACCTGCATGAACGGTAAAGGAGCAGAAGTATGTGGAAATATTCAGAGGAATGCTGGGTTACAATGTGGCCTTCCCCATACTGCTGGCACTGAGCATGGAACTGCATTATATTGTGTAGCAGCTCAAATATTTAAATGGTTTTGACATTTTCACGCGGATCAAATAATTTTATGATAGATTATTATTTCATGTTCTGTCTTTTAATTGATGGGATAGGCTTCAGGACTTCAATAGACCCATAAAACAAATAAAAGTGACTAAGAACATGAATACATACTTTCTGTATTTTATTACTGCTACTGCAGTGCCATTAACATGTGCAGTACTGAGAACGTTACTTTCCCGACCCCATGGCAGGACCCTCTCTAAGAACACACCTGCTCTTGTTACCTAAACAATGTATTTTATTCTTTATTGTGACATCATGAATACCATGCTCCTGGTTCCAGATCACATGACACTACGAGGATAAAGGACGCTTATTAATTAGAAGTTTATTATGCAGGTCTGATGCCAAAGTTCATCTCCAACGTCAGAACCAGACAAAAATCGAGCAGTCTGAACATCTTCATGTTCCTGTGCATGTTCTTGTGTCGGAACCATTAATGCTAACATAGCACCACCACTTCAGAGTCACAGCAATGCTGAAAATTATGCATCACCCTAATTTTATTAAATAATAATAAAATGAAATTTAAAACTTGAAAATGATAGCTGAGCTGTCCATGGTCCTGATCGACTGAGCCTTAATTAATTAAATGAACATTATTTATCTAAGAAAAATGATTCATCATGATCAGGTTCCCGTTCCTGTTCCTGTTCACATTTACGTTCACGTCCCTGTGCTTGTGTTTAAATCATTAGTGCTTGTGTTAAGGACTTTGACCTAATAAAATAAAGTATTGCTGACAGTCCAGAAATTTCCTTCAGCTGATCACAACCCTATCCGGCATTTAGAACGAAAAAGAACTCTGCTATTTATATAGGAAGTTTAACTTTCCTTTATGGAGCAATGCCCCCTGGGTAATGTAGTCTTACACAATGCTTTTCAGACTTTGCTTTTCTTTTTTTGTCACTGCCTACACAAGAGCAGGTGTCAAATCCCAACTTCTAAAAGAACATCATAATCCTCTATCCTGTCAGTTATCTCTTACACACACACGCGTGTGTGTGTGTGTGTGTGTGTGTGTGTGTGTGTGTGAGAGAGACAGGAACGACCTGCGTGTTTGGGCCTGATATCCATTAAGGATTCATGATTCATCTGGATCTTATATTATAACGTTCTGAATTTTTCATGCAGCCGCTTCAATGGCAGAAGAAAAAAAATAATCAGAGATGTGAAATTGAAATGAAACACTGTCTGTAAAACCCAGCAGAAGACGAGACGTTGGGGAGGCGAGACAGTGAGACAGGTCACTTGGTGTCACAGGATTTGGAGCATAAGATCACCGGATCAACTGGAACGTAGCACATCACCAAACCTGACTTTATAGGCGCATACTGGAAAACATCTGCAGGGTGTGTGTCGTGGTGTGTGTAACAGTTTGTGTGTGTGTGTGTGTGTGTGTGTGTGTGTGATGAGATTTTGCCTGCTCTCACTGGCAGATTTTTCTTCCTCGTACTCACTGGATCATTAAACAGAAATAATTTCTGGGTGATAAAGGTCAGTGCCACTGTCGCAGCGTCTCAGGCCGACAGCTTGCCCATCGATTCACTCTGGGGAGGTTTATTCCCCAGTAAAATGCCTGACTGGCACTAACGGCTGCTGTGTTTGGATTTATTAATGGTTTCTATATGAATGAAAAAGTGTAAACATTCCAACTTGAACTGAAGTCAGCACCATAACCCGCAGCAGACGTTTAGAACAATCCACAATTCCACTGCACTGATGGAGCCACAGCTATAGATACAGATGTCTGATGAAATTCAGGGTCTACTAAACCACAGAGATCGTGAACCACATCCCATGACCTAAAGTTCAGTGAGGGGGGCTGGACTTTCATACTAAAATATTCTTTTAAAACAGGTTTACAAAATTAGTAGAGCCAAAGTTCATCACTAGCACCATCACTATCAGCCTTACTTTCACCCACTATTACCACCAACATCCCCATCACCATCACTACCAGCACCAACATCAGTCTCACGTCCACCCACTATTATTGCCACCATCACCTTCCCTACGACCGCCATCTCCAACATTAACACCACCCATCACTATCACTACCACCACCAACACCACCATTACTACCACCCATCACCAGTACCAATTTCACCATCCCTACCACCCTTGACCATCACTTCCACCATCACCATTAGTACCTCCCATTACCATCATCACTACTACCACCATCCCCAACTTTACCACCATCATCACTACCACCACCAACACTTACATTATTACTACCCATTACCATCACTACCACCTCCATGATCACCATCACCACAATAATCACCACCACCTACACCACCCCCTCCACCATTACCACCAGTCTGACAGTCATTAGTTGATTTAAAACTATCCTGTCTGTCCTTCTGACTCTGACTTCTCCTGAAACAGGTGGATTGAACGCCTGCTGTTGGTGTTCACAGATTCACAGCTCATTTGTTGACGTTTTGGAGCTGCGGCGTCAGCGTGAGCTGCATCTGTTGTTCTTAAACATCCAGAAAGGAGTCTGAGCTCTCATCATTTCCTCTTCCTGCCCACGGTCGCTCGCAGCTACTCCCAGCAGCCAAAGATGCCTCCAGCTGCACAATGACAACGGGCCTGTTTAATGAGATTACCGTGCGCTTCTGATTTGGATACGCCGAGCACGTCTGCAGGCATCACGCTCTCGGTGCAGAACGGCGCTCGGCTCACCGGATCCATCCTCTGCCCACAATGACTTTAGAGAAGGGTAATTAGACTGTTTAAATAATTCTAATCAAGTACTTAAATAATCAGCGTTAAGCTCTCGCAATCTCATCTGACCTGAAGATGTTCAGCATTTCCAGTAGTGGCCCACAGAGGGCGACATTCTGATTCTCTGCTATTGTAGGATTAACAATGTAGGTCTGATTTGATAACATAGAGGTGAAGACCTCTGCCTGCGTAAACTTGAAATCTTTTTTGTAAACCAGATAACAACCTGCCTGTGTGTTCTCCCAGGGTTCTGCAGATGGGCTCCAGCAGCCCCCTCTGATCCTGATCATTTTAACATCACACAGCAGGAACACATGGTGAAATATTGAATTACATGATGAAATCACTAAATGAAAAAAATATTTTGTAGCCTAAATATTATTTTTAACCTTTTTATTAAAGGTCTGGTAATAAAGAGGAAACAGAAGAGTCATGTGGAGGCTAATAATCCAACACAGAGGGAAATCAGCACAGGTTATAATTAAATTCTAGATTAACTGTGTGAAGAGCAGTAGTCTCTCTCTCTCTCTCTCTCTCTCTCTCTCTCTCTCTCTCAACACAAATTATAACACTAATATGAGTTTTTTTTTTCTGATTCAAGTCAGCATTCTGATGGAACTCACTGTTTTTTCTGTCCTGTACATGTTTCTAGCCTCAGTATTAATACTGTAGCTGGAACAGTTCCCTGAGAAAAGGAAACCCACACAGACACGGGGAGAACCTACAAACTCCACCCAGATTGGGATTCGCACCGGGAATCCCCAGCGCTGAGAGGCAAACGTGCTGACCACTAAGCCACCGTGCAGCCCTTCTGAACTTTTCTTGTCTTATGGTACGGGCATCGGTGTGCAGTAAACTCACAGATCAATCGCCTGCGCAGTAAGATTACCAAAGTCACGCCTCAGCCAATCATAGAGCGCAGAGCGTGCGAGAAACAGCAGTTAGAGGATAAACTGAATCAAAGAAAGACTCATTCAGACGGCGTGCTCTAAAAAAAGAAGAGTCTGCAGAAAACTGAGAAATTAAGTTAACATCTGAGTTAAGATGTGAAAATTAGTTAACAAGACGGCCGGCATTTTATGGAATATGTTAAATGAATTTAAATAATTCCTTCAGTTCAGTATTTTAAGCAATGAATATTGATAAAATATATTGAAAGATATTTGTAATTAGTTTTGTAATCATTTGTTGATAGAAAATGCTGATAGAACCTCTAGGTTTCCTCAGGATACCAGATGTGGAAGTAAATCCGTGTTAGTCCTGCACACTAACGGTTCATATTAAGTCAAGTGCCTCTACTGGACAGTTCTGGAACTTTTTGGCTAAAGAAACGTATCCAAACAAGAAAATGTGCCACAAATTAGATTTTTGGATCAACCTCCTTATGTAAATCAAAACACAAGTTAGAAATTATGAGAGTCTTGACCTCGTCCTGATGAAATTTCCTCTAACTGGACCCTACTGAGTTGCACTACTGTATGAAACAAAACAAAAACAAAAGGCAGGGGCACCCACCACCTAAACATGGACAGAGGCTGGTCCTAAACACCAATGAGGGAGGAGCCCCAACTGCTTGGAAGGCTGGGAGATCAGCAGCTCACTGCACACTGCCTTAACCTCTACAGGACAAACCTGTCCAGTTCCCTCCTACGCCGTCAGTCGCACCAGGACCAGAATGTGGACGCTCCACTAAAATTTGAGAGCATCCAACACACGAGACTGTGGAGCTGAACATGATCTGTAAGTGCAGAACAAATAAAGCAACACAAACTCAGAATAAAATCATATTCACAGATAAACAAGTCGATAAAAACTGCGGCGCTTCTCCTCGGCAGGAACTGAAATGTTCCTTCTGTGTGAGCTCTGTAAAAGACTCTGATTCACTCATGTAAAACCATGCAGCTGTTCTACACCAGCACCATGCAGGAAGCTGCTTAACCCCAATAATGAGCCTTCACTGAGTTTACAATGTTTCACAGCTTCAGCATTCTGCGCAGAGAAGCTCAGGCGCCGCTAATGTTGCTGAGGGCGCTTATGCTCCATTGGTGTGAAATAGCAGGTTGCCAAGTAATGAACTGTTTTCATCGCTTATAAAGATTATTCTTTGCAACATGACCGAATTGAAACTCTGACCCCTGTACAGGGTTCAGTAAATCTGTCCTCACTGACGAAGATGCCTCTTTAATACCGTGGTACAAAAAGTTTACTGAACCTCCTGTAAGACTGGGGGGGGGGGAGGGGCAATCCCAGGAAGGTGACATGCAAACAATGCAAGAAAAAAAAACCTGCCTATCACTCATTAACCTTCACCATGGGGGCACCCTCGAAAATGGGTCAGCAACTCGATGCATCATTCTGTTTCTGAAACCCCTACATCAGACGTGCCCAATACTTCCATTGTGATCAACCAGTTAATGGTACATTGCACGTTGGTGTATGGCTCACTCCACAGGTTTGAGACATTAGGGACGTGGGGGACAGACGAGTGTCTCGGTTAACTGCGCTTTTATTACTGCACGGTATCTAAAATGCTCCAAAATGTTAAACCTGCCAAAGTGATGGGATGCATCAATAAAAATGGCGTGTTGGATTCAGGTGCGACCTCTGCAGAGATGCTGCTTAATAACATACATGGATGAAGCTGAAGGGGAGGAGTCAGATCTTCTGCTGCATACAGACGTCAGTGCTACTTTGGAAGAGCAAATTTTAGTCCTGCACACTGACATTCAAATGAAGTCAAGCGCCTCTGCTGGGAGGTGTTGGAACTTGCTGGCTGAAGAAAAGTATCCAAACATAAGAAAATGCGCCACCTGCTGGATGAACTTATGAGAATCAGGCTTTTCTCCTGATGAAAATAATAACATCCAGATATTGGTCCCTCACCGCTGATCATTTGGAAGCCTGCTTGAGAATTGGCATCAGCAGCTGCTACATT
>JAOUQT010006484.1:0-12383 GCA_025769995.1 Xyliphius kryptos | reverse complement strand
AATATTTTATTCATTTAGATCTAGGATGTGTTCTTTTAGTGTTCCCTTTATTTTTTTGAGCAGTATAGTTTATATAATTTCTACTATTGTTTAATATGGACACACATGGACTGATCTATACACAATCGGTACATGACTGTCCTACACTGATACTGCCCAGCCGCTCAAGGAGGACGAGTACCCCACTGAGCCTTGGTCCTCTCAAGGTTTCTTTCTAAAAAATAACTAAAAAACAAATAAAGTTTTTTCTTGCCACTGTCGCTTCGGCTTGCTCGTTGGGGATTTAGGCTTTGAACTCTGTTAAGCTGCTTTGTAACAATACACTGTTGTAAAAAGCGCTATATAAATAAAGTACTTGAACTTGAACTCAATAATTGACTTACTCACTTGTTGACTTACTCACTCGTTTACTCCCTCATTCACTTAATCACTTACTTACTCACCACAGTGTAATTGATCTTTGTTTCACTGTCTATGGGAGGTATGAGAAACAAGGTTTTGAGGTAAGAGCGCCCCCACTGCACTACTGAGACACAACACTGTATACACATCAGTTAGTTTTGGTTCGTGTATACATTTCAGTTATTTGACCTTTAACCCTGAACCCTAACACCTCAATGATCACCTTGATTTCTCCTTAGCTCTCTGCTATGATTAGGATTCTATGCCATCAGCCTGTTTTAATGAAGTGTAATGTATAATGAGCTGTGTACCTGAAGGTGGTCATTCCCTCCATCGGACCACGTTCCCATTTGTCCTCTGGTTTGGGTTTGAAGCTCTTTGCGTGTGTAATCTGGTGTGTGGGATATTTTTCGGTGTACTCTGTAACCACATCCACCTCACCGCTCTTGGTGTACAGCTCCGTTGGCTGGCGAGGGCAGTGGTGGCGTCTACAGGTGGTGGAGCAGAAAACAAATAATTAACCATCGGTTTCATAAATGATTATTTTAATTATTGTTATTGTTCTTACTGTTTGTAGTGACAGTACTGGTTCTCATCATTGTTACTGTCACTATTGTCAGTCACTGTTTGGTTTTTGGTAACTAGTGTTACTGAAACCACACCCTCCCACTACAAGTGTCATATTCTGTATTATAAAATGGATCGGTCCACTCCTTTATTCTGATTGGCTAGCCGATAACACACTCCTTTGAGCATTTCACGGTCATATCAATGCCTGATATACGAAACATTATTTTCCCAATCCATCCATACATTATCTAACACTTGTCTTAGGTTTGGGTCGGGGGTACAGCATCCTAAGCAGAGCGGCCCAGACCCAGACCTTACTCTCCCCAGCCACCTCCACTAGCTCAACTGGAGGGATTCCAAGGCGTTCCCAGGCTGGGAGATATGATATTTCCAGTCCCCTGGGTCTTCCCCCAGGTCTCTCCCATTTGGACTGCCTGAAACACCTCCCTGTGGAAATGCTCAGGAGGCATTCTATCAAGGATACAAGGTTGCTCTGCTATGGCACAGTCTGAGCACATGAAAAAAACACCCTTTTAGCTTTGGCACATTAAATCACAGCACAGTGTCTCCAGCACGTGGGCATGCACACATGTCCGAAGTGAAGGCAAGGAGGCATGGCCACAATTAGTGAATAATTCATGATCAGGGAAGGACAATGCAGCAAGTTTCTATGATGACAATCACTCTGGAGAAATTAGCTGAAATTAGCAGCTGTAGGGGGTCCAATGTAGGTAGGAGAGAGTCAAAATGGTGTGGTGGCTTGGAGTCAGTCTTTACAGGGGTTCAACTGGTAATTTTCCAGGCTTTTATCTTCATGTTTTGCATGTTTTTATTCCAATTCATTCATTCTCGACCAAAGAGCTGTGAGATTCTCCAACCAAGTGCTCGAACCACCTCAACTGGCTCCTTTCGACTCAAAGGAGTAGCGGTCCTTAGAGGATAGCCCAGACACCCTGCAAAGCAAACGAATTTCGGCCACTTGTATGACCATAGGTGAGGGTAGGAACGTAGACAGAGTGGTAAATTGAGAGCCTAGCATTGTGGCTTAGCTTTTTATTACCACAGCAGACCAGTATAGCGTCTGCATCACTGCTGACCCTGCGCCAATCAATCTTTCAATCCATCTTACCATCACTTGTGAACAAGACCCGGAGATACTCATCCTCCTTCTCTACTTAAGGCAAGAGCTCGTCCCTGACTCAGGGGAAAACATTAGACACTCGTCATAAAGTGAGTAGCGCAGCGGTAAAGTGGTGGGGACGACGTGAGGCGCTTAGAGTATAGCGCAACTGGCAGCTATGGGCAATTGGGGTCAGGTGCCTTGCTCAGGGGCGTTTCAGTACTTGATGGGAATGGGACTCGAACCCTGGACCTTAAGACCTTTACACGGCTGGTTCCTTAACCACAAGTCTACCACTGCCCCAAATTAGAATCAGAATTAGAATCACATTCAGAATCCTTTATTAACCCCCGGGGTAAATTGCAGATATATATATCGATCATTGGTGATTGATAGATCATCTACAAAAGTGTAAAAGTACAGACTCACCCACAGCTGCAGATCTTGCAGATACAGAGACAGCTCATGGTTCAAACTTTGAATCAAACTACAAGCGAAGCACTTAGAAGTCTTTTGTCTGTAGCTCGGCTTTCCGTTACCTAGCAACCCGCAACGCGTCTTAACGACGGCGCAGGAAAGTTCTACTGTCCTGTAAAACTTTCTGAGATGTAAAAGTGTGAAGCTGTAAAAGGTTTAAATAAGACACAGAATGAAAATGCTGTTTTAAACAGCAACGCTACTCTATGTATCGAATATTAATCACTGCTACATTAACGATGAATGTCAATGTGAACGTAAAAATAACTGTTAATTAAGTCATAAATCATCCGATAATTGTACAATTCAAAAACTTAAGTTATACTAAGCAAATTGGACGGTTTCAAAGTTGAATCGCCGGTGCCCTGGGAATCTACTTTTTAGAAGTCCGAAGAGTCCAGGGTTGATTCATTTGGGAGTCGATTCCCTAGTACTCGGACAGTAGTGCGGTTTCCAGCAAAAATGATTCACTAACGAGTGAAGATATAATTTAAGTTTAAAATACTAACAAAAATGGAGTCTCTTTATTATTCTCTTTATTGGGATCTTTTGTTTAGTTGTTTCCATGAGTTGATTCGTTTCTGTGAGTAAGAATCGATTCAGGGTTGATTCATTGTGAGTCGACTCCTGAGTACTCGGACAGTAGTGCGGTTTACAGAAAAAATGATTTACCAACGAGTGAAAATATAATTTAAGTTTAAATGACTAATAAAAGGATTCGTTGAATTGGGATCATTTGTTTAGTTGTTTCCATGAGTTGATTCGTTTCTGTGAATAAGAATAGACTCTTTAGGAGTCCAAAGTGTACAGTGCTGATTCATTGGGAGACGACTCCTGTAAGTTTTAAAACAAAAAGGAGTGAAGATGTGTTTAGTTTAAATTACAACCAAAGAGTCAACTCTATGAATTGGGATGATTTGTAAAGTTGGCTCCTCGAGTCAATTCGGTTCTTGAAATGAGAATCGACTCTCTAGGAGTCCTAAGTGTGCAGGGTTGATTAATTGAGAGTCGACTCTTAAAAACTCAAGACAGCAGTTCGTTTCAAAGTCAAGTGATTCACCAACAAGCGAAGACAATTTAGTTTAAATTACAACCAAGAAAGGACTACTCTATGAGTTTGTGAATCATTTTGCTTTGAAACAAACTAGGGAATCGACTCCTAAGTACTCGGACAGCTGTTCTTTTCAAAGCGTTGAAGGCGTTCGTGGTGACGTCATCAGGACGCAGTCTTCCGGTTACAGACAGAGCGCGTGAGTCGCTGTTTGTTCTGTTTTAATAAATTGTTTTACTTGAATTCCTGTTAAATGCTGTCGGTTATGCGCGTTTTACTCGCAGTCTCACTACATATAAGTTGGAGGAAACGAGTGTGAAGCTCGCGCTGTTAGCCAATATTTGATATTTAATAATCATATTATCGATGTTTATTTAAAACCGGCGGCAGTTCGGTAAAACACAGATCATTTCATTTTAAAAACGTGAAATTAACATCCTAAAAGGCTTTCATTCATATCAATTAACCACAACGTCACACCTAAACATTTTATTTTATTCAGTTTAATGTTTCTGTCTCAGTTAGCAGGTTAAAGTGATAAAGGTTACCCACAATGCACTGTTAGCACCTGTATGTGAACACTATGCATATTACAGATATATATTATTACTTTTATATATTTATATATACTCTTTGCTGTTGACATGCAAATCGTAGCATGCCACCCCCCCCCCCACTCTACTCGTGCATCAATTTCCTATACGCCAAGCGACTGCCTCCTCCACTGCACTTTACCTGTGCGCCAATCACTATTTGCCAAACGCCTCGCACTTTCCGCTCCACTTTACCCATGTGCCAATCACTATACACCAAGGGAGGACCCTTCCAGCAGAAACTTAGGTATCTTTGAGAGGAGTGATGGTGGAGCAGATCACTGAGTAACAGGTTTTCGGTTTGCCTAATGATCAAATACTGCTCTCTAGTGGTCAAATTGCAGAACACAGTCCATGTGTAAACAAGATTAAAACAATAAAGCTTAAAAAAAGATCATAATCCTGGTAGATCAGTATGAGCAACTCGCCCCATTCTACCCGTATGTCAGTTCCTATACGCCAAGCCGCTTCGCATCTTTACTTTACCCATTCACCAATTGCTATACGCCAAGCGCCTTACGTCTTCCCTCCACTCTACCCGTGCACCAATTCCTATATGCCAAGCACACCGCGTCTTTCTTCCACTCTACCCGTGCGGCAGTTCCCATTCGACAAGCATCTCATGTCTTCTTTCAACTCTACCCGTGTCCGAATTGCTATACGGCAAGCATCTCGCGTCTTACCTCCACGCTACCTGTGCGCTTATCACTATTTGCCAGGCGCCTTGCTTCTTCCCTCCATTTTCCCCATGCGCTAATCACTATACACCAAGAGAGGACCCTCCCAGCAGACACTCATTCAGGTCTCTGAAAGAAGCGATGGTGGAGCTGATCACTTAGTAACAGGTTTCCTGTTTCTATAACTATCAAATACTGCCCTCTGGTGGCCAGATTGCAGAACACAGTTAATGTGTAAACAAGGTTAAAACATTAAAGTTTTAAAAAAAAGATGAATTCTGGTAGATCACGATGACCTGTCCAACACATCTCAGGCCAGAAAAGTAGGGACACCCCATTATTTATATTTACACCTCTACATCTCATACACACTCTGATCTGAGACCTGTGTCTCGTCTGATTCTTCAGAATGGGCCACACGAGTTTAGAGAAGATTATTGCTCTGCAGAAGAGAACCTCACACATCAGGAACATCTGCATCTTGGCTCATGTGGATCACGGTATGTTGATCGCAGGTCAGGCTTTTTTGTTGGGTAGCGCATCCTTACACTCTTACAATGCTGTGGAAATGTTACAGGAAAGACTACGCTGGCGGATTGTTTGGTCGCAAGCAACGGCATCATATCCAATCGATTGGCTGGAAAGGTGTGTGGAGATTATTCTTATATGCTGCATTTTTGGGTATTGTATTGAGTATACTGTTCTGACTGCGCCGTTCTGACTTTGCTGTATTGTGTGTACTATTTTGTCTGTGCTTCTGACTGCACTGTTCTAACTGCGCCATACTGACTGTGCTGTACTGAGTGTGCTGTTCTGTCTGCGCCGTTATTTCTGTGTTGCACTGAGTGTACTGTTCTGTCTGTGCTTCTGACTGTGCTCTTCTGTCTGTGCTGTATTGAGTGTGCTTTTCTATCTGTGCTATTTTGACTGTGCCATTCTGCCTGCGCCGTTCTGACTGCTGTATTGAGTGATCTATTCTTACTGCGCCATTCTGACTGTTCCATTTTGATTTTTCTGTATTGAGTGCTCTATTCTGACTGTGCTATAGTGACTGCGCTGTTCTAATTGCACTGTATTGACTGTGCTGTTCGGACTGTGCTTTATTGATTGTGGTGTTCTGACAGCACTGTATTGACGACGCTTTTCTGATGGTGCTTTATTGACTGCGCTGTTCTGAATGTGCTGTTTTCACTGTGCTGTATTGACTGTGCTGTTCTGAATGTGCTTTATTGATTGCACTGTTTTGACTGTGCTTTGTTGCCTGCTGTATTAACAGCGCTGTTCTGAATGTGCTTTATTGATAGTGCTGTTCTGACTGCTGTATTAACTGTTCTATACTGAATGTGCTTTACTGACTGTGCTGTTCTGACTGTGCTGTATTAACAGTGCTGTTTTGAATGTGCTTTATTGACTGTGCTGTTCTTACTGTGCTGTATTGAAAGCGCTGTATTGACTGTGCTGTTCTGACAGTGCTGTATTGACCGCGCTGTTCTGACTGTGTTGTATTGACAGTGCTGTTTTTAATGTGCTTTATTGACTGTGCTGTTTTGACTGTGCTCTTTTTACTGTGCTGTATTGACTGGGATGTTCTGGCTTGGATGTTCTGATGGCACTGTATTGACTGTGCTGTTCTGACTGTGCTTTATTGATTGTGCTGTTCTCACTGTTCTTTATTGATGGCTCTGTTCTGATGGGGCTTCATTGACTGTGCTGTATTGACTGCGCTGTTCTGACTGCTACTCTGAATGTTCTTTATTGACTGTGCTGTTCTCACTGTGCTGTACTGAATGTGCTGTTCTCACTGTGTTGTATTGACAGCGTTGTTCTGAATGTACTTTATTGTCTGTGCTGTTCTCACGGTGCTGTATTGACTGTGCTGTTCTCACTGTGCTGTATTAACTGTGCTGTTCTCACTGTGCTGTATTGACTGTGCTGTTCTCACTGTGCTGTATTGACAGCGCTGTTCTCACTGTCCTGTATTGACTGGGATGTTCTGGCTTGGATGTTCTGACTGTGCTGTATTATTCTAACTGGGTTGTATTTACTGTGCTGTTCTGAATGTGCTTTATTGACTGTGCTTTTCTCACTGCGCTAAATTGCCTGCGCTGTTCTGACTGTGCTGTATTGACTGCGCTGTTCTGACTGGGCTGTATTTACTGTGCTGTTCTGAATGTGATTTATTGACTGTGCTGTTCTCACTGTGCTGTATTGACTGTGCTGTTCTGAGTGTGCTGTGTTGACTGTGCTGTTCTGAGTGTGCTGTGTTGACTGTGCTGTTCTGAGTGTGCTGTGTTGACTGTGCTGTTCTGACTGTGCTGTGTTGACTGTGCTGGTCTCACTGCGCAGTTCTGACTGTGCTGTAGCGACTGGCATATTCTGGCTTGGATGTTTTCACTGTGCTGTATTGACTGTGCTTTTCTCACTGTGCTGTATTGACTGCACTGTTCAGAATGTGCTGTATTGACTGCACTGTTCTGAATGTGTTTTTTTATTTGCTATTCTCACTGTGCTGTATTGACTGGGATGTTCTGGCTTGAATTTTCTGACTGCGCTGTTTTATGTGTAGCTCAGGTATCTGGACAGTCGAGAGGATGAACAGGTCCGAGGGATCACCATGAAGTCCAGCGCTATATCCCTGCACTACAGCACAGGTGGGTTCATAGACAGAGAGAAAGATGAACAAATAGGCAGGCAGACGGACACACCTATACATGGAGGTCAGCGTGAATATCTGAGTGATTATGTAATAACTGGGACAGATTGTAAATCAGGTGGAACGAACCTTCTGTAGTTCTGCAGTGAATGTTCTGCTGCGATCCTTATATTCATTAGTAAAGTTTTTTGGTATGTCGTTGGAGAACCCTCAGAGCCAGTCTGCTGCCACTGGTTTCTCCTCTCTGTAGGTTCTCTATGTAACTGTGGTTCTATGTTCGTTCCTCCAGGAGAAACTGAATACCTCATTAACCTCATCGACTCCCCGGGTCACGTCGACTTCTCCTCCGAAGTCTCTACGGCTGTGCGTCTGTGCGACGGAGCCATCGTGGTGGTAGATGCAGTGGAGGGGGTGTGTCCTCAGGTAGCTCTCCTAACAGTGTTTACCGGATCAATCACTAATCAGATCGAGCCTGTCAGTCTGATCAGGCTCATCTGACAATCTGAGTACCATCTGACCTGCTGCTGTGTTTTTCACCGTAGACTCAGGTGGTGTTACGGCAGGCATGGCTGGAAAACATTCGACCAGTGCTGCTTATCAATAAAATTGATCGATTGATCATAGAGCTCAAGCTCAGTCCTCAGGAAGCCTATACACACCTCAAAAAAATCCTGGAACAGGTTAGTAGCCTAACTCCTCTGTACACACTGTAAAATATACTGTAGTACATGGTGATGGAGATGATGATGGAGATAATAATAATGAGATGATGTAAATGATAATGGAGATGGTGATGCTGATGGATGAGATGATGGCGGTGACGATGATCACATGAAGGGAGATGATGTAGAACATGATGATGATAATGATGGAGATGAAGATGATGTAGATAATGAAGATGATGATGGAAAAGATGATGATGAAGATGACGATGATAGTGTGATGATGGAAATAGTGATGCTGATGGATGAGATGATGGAGGTGACGATGATCACATGATGGAGATGATGATGAAAATGATGATGATAATGATGTGTTGTGTTCAGGTGAATGCCGTGACTGGGACTCTGTTCACTTCCAAAGTTCTGGAGGAGCGTGCGGTGAAGGAGGCGGAGCTTCAGGACCAGCGCTCTGCGGCAGATGAAGGGGAGCAGGTGTACGATTGGAGCTCAGGTCTGGAGGAGACAGACGATTCGGATCTCTACTTCAGCCCTGAACAGGGTAACGTAGTGTTTGCCAGTGCCATCGACTCCTGGGGCTTTAGGTACGCCATGCTATGTTCAATAATCTGAAATAAAAGCGTCTGCTAAATGAATAAATGTATGTAATGTATGAAAATTGAATGAAATACAACAGAGACAGCAGATTTTGTGGCAATATGTAAACTTTTAACATGTTAGTGAAATATAAGATGAGAGGTTTTTATGGTGACCAGTGAGGGGAAAGTGTTGTAGTGTTACTGTAATGTGTTTGTTATGAGGAGTTTATGAGTCTCACAGCTTGTATGAAGCTGTTCCTCAGTCTGCTTGTGGCTTTGTAGCATATTCCAGGTTTTGTTGGTCAACAGGTTTGTCCCTGACATCTTTAGACAGCTCTTTAGTCTTGCGCATGGTGGAGATGTTGAAGTGTCTCTGAGTCTGTTGGTAGGTGGCCTTTTATACAGGTGACTGTTTGGGACAGGTGTCTCTCATGCCGGTAAGGACTTCACTGAGATGTGTGTCTATGGAAGCAAACATTAGTCATGGTTTTTAGAGCATTAAATTCTTATTTAATACTTTATTAAAATATTTAATTTTCTAGATTTTCTTTTTGATATTCCATCTCTCACTGTTAAATTGAAGCTAACAGAAAATCATAGACTGTTACTTTATTTGTCATAGTAAAATCTTTCAAAATCAGTGGGGGATCCAATACTATTTTCTTTACTGTAAACCCTTGGATATAGACATTTTTTGTATGACAAGCAAACATATGGTCTACAATAGTAAAGATTTACGTATGCCATACATTTAATTTGTTTACAGTTTTTTGGTGGGGGTTATTTTTTGTTTTGTTTTTCTTCACATTTATTTCCATGCAGGTGCTGTTGAAGTTACGATTGTCTGAAGTTACGATTGTTTAAAAACCTGAGCGCTGTGATATAAGTGGCAAATTTTAATACTTTAAAATACATTAAAATTAAATAAAAATGGTTCTTTACTTAATTTTTTTTTGTTAAATCTTATGTTGCAGTTGAGTATTGAAATAATCAAGAACAGCCGAAATATGTGACCACATATGGTCAGATATATGTTCAAATGTACATAAAACCTCTACCCTAAAAGTGTTTATGAAGCCCAGCCCTTGCTGTAAGGAAAGTCCCAGTGATACAGGATATGTGCGTCTCGCCCATACATTTTGGCCTGCTCTACATACACTCACACATACACAGGCAACATGATTGCTGAAAACTAGCCAGGGTCATCATGTCAAGCGTGGTGTATTAGCTCAAGAATTGTGTGTGTGGGTGTGTGTGAAAATCTTTTGCAATTTAGTCAGTACGAAAGGATGAAACAACAGCGAGAGACTACTATATTATTAAGTATGCACCAAACATTGTATTCTTAACAGTGTTGTTAAAACGTTTTCACTATTGGAATCCTCTAATAAATTTTTACATTAACCTCCAGCTTATTTTGGATTTGGTTTCCATGATTTTAAAGGAATGATGCCTGTTCTATAAAGTTTTTAGTATTTGACTTAGTCTTTGGCTTGTTGCTGAGGATGTTTTATTAATATTATTTTTTTGTTCTTGTTTTACAGCCAATGCTATGTACATGGGAGGTCAAGAAATGAGGCTGGTGGTAGACAGAGATAATGTAACCATACAGAAATATCTTGATAAGGTAAACTCTAATTTAATATTGTTTATAATAAAAATGTATAGGTTATATCAGGGGTCACCAACAACCTTTTTGACACTAAGAGCTCCTTTTTGGGTACTGATGAATGCAAGGGCTATCAGTGTGTTATCAGTATTGCTATCTTAAATAACAAATGTACTCATTATACCTTTATTATATATTATTAATAATAATTAATTATATACACTGCTCAAAAAATCAAGGGGACACTAAAATAATGTTTCGATTGCGCGTCGGAAGCCAAAAGGGGAGCTCGCACGCGTCGAGCCGTAAAGGAGCAGGTTGCCAGGTGAGGGAAAACAAGGTGTTTATTGAAAGGTGTAGCCAAACCACGCAATACAGGCAGCGGAACCGCCACGCAGACACGAAACACAAAAACATCAATCCAGGACGGGGACCAAACGGAAGTCGAGACAATTTATACAAAAAAGTCCCCGTCACGTAAAAAAGGAACCAATTACCAAACGGAACAGTTAATTAACTAAATATGAACACAAATTAAAGTTAATTAACTGAAAATAAAAAAAAAAACTAAGGGAAAATGCGCCGAGCGCTTCTTATAAATAACACAACCTATATCTCAATGAATAAAATATTTCAGTTGAAAATCTTTATGTAGTAAGTAGTGGAATGCGTTGAGAACAAAATAACATAAAAATGAACAAAATGTAAATCGAAATTATTATCCCATGGAGGTCTGGATTTGGAATCCTACTCAAAATCAAAGTGGAAAATCAAATGAAAGGCTGATCCAATTTCTCAAGACACATTCAAATGAGGCTCAGTAGTGTGTGTGGCCTCCACGTGCCTGTATAATCTCCCTAAGACGCCTGGGCATGCTCCTGATGAGGCGGTGGATGTTCTCTCCTCCCACCTGGCTGACACCATTCAGTGTGAATGATCAGAATAATAGTGTTTTTTAGTGGATTGCCTTGTACATTTATATTTAAAGATTAAAGAAACATTTTGGTAGATCACAATAATCTGTCCACTGAATGGAGTAGAACTCAAGCCATAAAAATGGGGGCACACCTGGGTTAGGTGCTTACATTTTATATCCCTTTAAACATATTATATATGTTGTATGCGGTGTGTTTGTGAGGCTGAATTCTTTTATTCAGCCTGTTTTTACGAATAAGTAGGCGGAGCTAAAGGTCCATAAAGATGGATTTGGGAGAAATCTGGATGATGGATGTCTCCTCCAAGTGATACTGAATGAGGCACAGTTATGTTAACCCCTTAAAACAAGTGTATTTATACAGAGACACTGACCTGGATGTTATGAACCACACTTTTGAACTGGGTCGACCGCTGGGTCCAAGTGTTCACCAGATCCATGGCAGGGTCAAAGTTTTTTACATACTCGCCGTACATCTTCATGAAGGGAGCCAATTTCTGCAGGATGTCACCTATTCGAGGATTTGTGCTCCTGTTTCACACACACACAGACACACAAAATAATGTGTAGAATGCAAAGCAAACTCAAATTCATTAATCATGGTGACAGCACTGCGTTCCCGTGTTTAGCACTTGTGTCTCACAGTGAGAATTGTAGAGTTTGCATTTTCTCCCACAGCCTGCATGTCGACACAAAACTACTGCAGGTGGTGAATGTCTTTATATGCATGTCTGCTTTGCTATGGAAGCACCCAAAAATATTTTATCATGGGGAGAACATACAAATTCCATACAAAAGACGTACTCAACCAATAGGTGGAAACACTAATAACAGTGCCACCGGGTGTCCCAGTTTAATTTAAATAAACATTTTGCTTCGTTTTCCTTGGGTTATTTGGATACTTAAAATTAAAACAGAAATTCCATAAGCGAAAAAGAAAAAAAAAGTACAATACGAGTTATAGTTAAGTACTTTTGTCTATTTAGTATTTACAGAGAGAGAGTTTTCTGCACTGATCCCCAACAAGCATATATATATA
>JAOUQT010006483.1:0-23011 GCA_025769995.1 Xyliphius kryptos | reverse complement strand
AAAAACAGTCATTACCACACAGACATGTCATGAGGGATGCCTAATGTAGCATCTCCACATAGCCAGCTGCTGTTTGACGCCCCTGCATAACCTGTAAATACTCCCCCATCCCCACACTGTGCCATGTAAAAAAAAAAACATCTCAGATGGAATCTCCTTGTCATGCCAGAAATGTTGGACCCCACCAGGACCATCAAGGTTATTTTTTTCTCATCAGAGCATTGAATGTTATTTAACATTTCAATGTTAAATGTTTGGTGCACCTTTGCAAAGTCCAAATGGGCAATTTAGTGGTATTGAAGAAGACATGGCCTTTGATGACAATTTTTGTTTCTGAAGCCCTTGCTTCACAGATGCCCTCTGATGGTTATTGCGCTGCAGTCAGCTCTAGTAATGGCCTTAATTCTGGTAGTGGATGGTCCTGAATCTTGATGGATAGTCAATCAGATGCGCCAATCAAGCGCTGGTGAAATTTTGACTTTTTAGTTCCATTACCCTCAGGACCGTTTAAAAAATGCAAAATGACTACATACAACTTCAGCAGCGATGGCACGTTGGGAGGGGCCTTGCTTATGCGGCTCAACAATCCTGCTACGTTCAAAGTCAGTAAGCTTTTTTGCTTTTGCCATCAGGAGGTCTTGACTATAAATATTTGACAGAAAATGACATGGAATCCACATTTTTGTGCAGATTTTGGCTTTTAAAGGCTATGGTCTTACAATTTTGATCAGCTGAAAGAAATCATGTTTACGTTTTTGTCAGATTTCTTCTTTTAGCATTGTGAAGCTCTAGTTAGAACTTTCTTAAGATCCAATTGTGCAAAATACAAATTTTGAACAAATTTGAACAAATGCATATTTTCAACTTTGTTGGAATAGTTTGTAGAACACGACTCGTGTTGTGTTTTTGGAAGGACTTTTCCGGAAGTGGACTCGACGTTCGGCACAGCCGTGTCACGCTACGATGCTGTTGTGCATGGTCCAAAACCAAACCAGACGGCGGAGCGAGAGGAGCCTCGTACCTCTGTCAACATTATGTGTGTTTTCTTTAATTAATCGAGTGACAATTTTGTCTAAATATATATATATTTAAATATACACAGACACACACACACACACACACACACACACACACACACATGTTCACATAGGTTTTCTCCCACAGTTCAAATACATGGATATAAGGTAAATAGGCTACTCTAAATTGTCCCCATAGTCTGTGTGCCAAGACCGATAGAGGGTGAGGGTTTTACCAGGAAGGGCATCTGGCGTTAAACAATTGGCTTAGTGTAATATACAACTTAAGTGATATTAGTGATATAATTTTTGTTTTGTAAGGAAAACAAGAGCAGCTCAAGTTTCAGGTGATTATTAATGACAGTTTTTTATATATTGACTGTATTAACGCCTAATGCTAGTGCACGTCGTTTAAGTATCTTTAATTTGGTTTCCAAACTTTTTATACGGTATGTTGCCGCATTTGTCGCATTTGTCACATGTCCATAATAGTTGTATTTTAATAACACAAAACAACTTTATAATTATGGCCCAAGATTACGAAGAGCTTTGAATGGTATAAGCAGATGTATATTTTATATTCCAGTTTGGTCTGTACACAAAACAGAATTAAACAGACTGTGTTGATGCACTTGTTGTTAATGTTTGTTGCATTACTTAGGTCCTAAGATTTATTTCAGAGATGAATTCTGAAGATTAGATCTAGGTCCAATGTTACTGCCACAAGGTTACACCACAGGATTTAAATGGATATTTTAAACATGATCAAATCAACACATCTGCTCAGGTCACTTTGACTTAAGTTGGCAGAGAAAGACATCATGGGGCTGTGGTAAAAACCCAAAAAGTATTCTCACCCCATCAATGTGAAAAGCAAACAGTGTGTTTGACTAAAGCTGGAAAAAGTGGGAGCAATATCTTATAAAATGCTCAATCAGTGCAGTTCTAGTCTACACTAGTTCAGACCGGTACCGTGGTCACACAGTTTAAGAACAGAGAATGAGTGTAACTGTACATTTAAGAATTTTAGATAATAAAGAGAACTACCATGGTATAAAAAAAGTGTTTCAAGTGGTATGTGTTGCAGTGGTATGAAAAATTGCCCCTTCCTCATTTGTTGTTTTTTTTTTTTTTTGCATATTCGTCACACTTAAGTTTTCCAGACCAGCAAACGAATTTAAATAGTAGTCAAAGACAACACAAGTAAACACAAAATGCAATTTGTTAAAACATACTATAACTATGGTTTATCACACCTGAGTACATTCTCTCTAGCCACACCCAGGCCTAATTATTGCCACACCTGTTCTCAATCAAGACATCACTTGAATAGGACCTGCCTGACAAAGTAAAGTCCACCAAAAGATCCTTAAAAGCTACACATCATGAACCAAATAAATGATCCAAAGAAATTTAGGAATCATTGATAAAGAAAGTAATTGAGATCTATCAGTCTGGTAATGGTTATAAAGCCATTTCCAAAGCTTTTGGAATCCAGGGAATCACAGTGAGAGCCATTATGCACAAATGACAAAGACAGTGGTGAACCTACCCAGGAGTGGCAGCCGCCCAAAATTACCGCAAGAGTGCAGTGACGACCCATCCCAGAGGTCACAAAAGACCCCACAACAACGCCCAAACAACTGCAGGCCTCACTTGCCTCAGTTAAGGTCAGAGTTCATGCCTCCACTATCAGAAAGAGACTGGACTTTTGGGAAAACATTTTGTGGACCAATCAGACAGAAGTTGAACACTTCGGAAGGTGTGTGTCCCATTACACCTGGCGTAAAATAAACACTGCGGTATGACCTTAAAAAAGATGTTCATGCTCGTAATTACTGTTAATTACAGACTTGTCATTCTTTTAAACTTCATTAATTAATGGGTTTTGTTAAATTTACACAATATTATTTATAATACAAATAAATAAAATAAAATACAATATATAAAGTATATAATTAAGTAAATATATTTTTTCAAAATGGTTCAGGGTCCTTTAAATTCCAAATATATTGTAAAATACCATCTGTGTTTTGTAAATTTTCTTAAACTCATATACAAGTGTATATGAGTTGTAACTGTTTCATCAATGTAGTACAAATTTTAAAATATAAATACTATATAAAATATAAAAACTGAATTTATAAGCAGGGAACACAATCAGTGCCCGGATGCATCAGAAAAAAACACCAATATTTGATTTATTAGTTCTTTTAAACTGACATATGCACTGTAAAAATATAATTTCTAATGACTTCTAATGACCAACTTCATTGCATTTTGTGAATACAGACTTATACCAAAATATTTGAATATCATGGAAAGTTGTTTAATTTCCATAATTCCATTCAAAAAGTTAAGTTTTTGTAGATTATAGATTCAGAGCCCACAATTTAAATGATTCCAAGAATTTATTTGTTTATTTTTTTTACATCATTTCGGCTTCCAGCTCATAAAACCCACGAAAACTGGAATTCAAAAAATTAGAATGCTGTGGCGAAATCAGCCCCCATTTTGCAGGGCATGAATGTTTTAAAGAGAGTGTGATACACTAATCATTTACTAAACAGTAGAGGTGAGGAACAGAATCTAAACTGTTTAAGGTTCAGTGTGAAATATACACAGTCAGTCATGATTTTGGGTGCAATGTCCAGTGCAGGTGCTGGTAAACTCTGCTTTCTTAAATCCAAAGTCACTGCAACAGTCTATCAGAATGTTTTAGAGGACTTCATGATTCCTGCTGCTGAAAATCTGTATGGAGATGCAGACCAGCAAGACCTGGCACAAGAAGCACAAAACCTGGTTTGATGCCCATGCCATCACAATGCCAGAGAGTTAAGGAAGCCCAGATTTCCTTGAGGCTTGCTGTCAGCTTTTCTTTGTTGTTGGGTCTGGTTTCCCTCATTTTCCTATTGAGAATACCCCGTAGACTCTCTGTTGGGTTTAGGTCCGGTGAGTTGGCTGGCCAGGCAAACATTGTGGTGGCATGGGCGTCAAATCAGGTTTAGGTGCTTCTGGAAGCATAGGCTGGTGCCAGGTCTCCACTGTATTTTATTTTTTTAATTCCTGTTTACATGGGTTTTATGAGCTGGAAGCCCAAATTATGTAAAAATAAACATATAAATCATTTAAATTGTAATTTAATCGTTTAAATTGTTGGCCCTGAATCTATAATCTTTAAACTGAAATTGTTTAATTTTTTGATTAGAATTATGGAAATTAAATATATTTTTCATGATATTCTATTTTTTTTAAAGAGTCTGTATAAATTACTTTAAAATTTGATGTCACATCTGGGCTACAACACATTTTTCATTAACAACAAATTGGAATTGTGTTTAAACAAACTTTATCAGTTTGCAAGTGGCTTTCTTTTGCTTATTCTTGCTTTATACAAGACTTAGAACAAGACAATTTTTATATTTTTAAAAGGTGTTCCCATAGAAAACCCATACAGGTATGGGAAGGACATAAAATCTTTACACAGAAAGTACCTGATTATCGAACCTGTTTGTAATGCTGAATCACTAACCAATGTGTCTCACTGTTTGTCATTTACAGATGTGCAAGTCATTTCTACTATGAATACTGATGGACACCCCATGTCAATTCATCATTCCAAAAACTAGTTTACAGATGGAAGCAGCTCTGCGACTATATTGCGACTACATCGAACACAAGTTCGATGCTGTGAGGTCAATTCCTCATTTCACCTACTTACCTTTTACTTGCTAAGATGTAACAAATCTTATTTCCCCAACATTACCAGACTGTAAATTATAAATGCTTTCTACTACCTCAATTGGTACCAATACTTTAAAATGGTTGTTATTTAATATTCTAGAAATAGAGTTTATTTTTATTTTTGCTGTCAGGTTTTATTAAACTGTATTGCAGGCATTAATTTCTAAATGTGTTTATTTAAATAAAATAAAATAAAAAAAAACTCTGTTGAGTTAATCAGTTAAAATATCAGAGATCTCCTCCCCCCCCAACATTTTCTAGATATATTTTAAAAAGCATACTATTATCGTATGTTGGAAATTCATCATTTGACTGTAATATTGTGTAAACCGCCATTTAAAATGAACCACTGACTTCATTAACCAATAATTCCTTTAATTTAAAAATGGAATTAAACCTTCGTTATTCCTCTATTACTCATTTTAAGTAAATTTTTACTGCATAATATTTGATTTTTTAAAGGAGTTTATAACAATAAAACTTACTGTTCATGGGGAAAATAAGTGGTTTCACTAATTAAAAAAATAAATAAATACATAATAAAAAAATTAAAAAAAAGAAATTTTCATAAAATGATTAAATGCTGAAAGAATTCCTTAAACATCTGTGGTATTTATACATATGTGACAGATATTTCACCCTTCTACATTTCTATCACTGAAGTCAAACAGACAACAATGTTTTAAGATTATATATAAAATAATAATTAAACAGGTACTGTGGAAAGTACTCTTAAAGAAAGTAATACAATAGTGTGTGGACATGTTTGTGTGGGTGGCTAGTCTTTGCATCATTGTGGTTTAATTGGGCTGGGGTGGTCAATTATACAACGTCCTGGTCAAAAGGAGAAATCCAGCTGTGTTCTACAATATAAGAGACAAGTTACAGACAGAGATTATTTTGAGATCTGCAAAGCTCAATCTGCAGGTAAGAACTTAATCTCCATACAACATGGTGACTATTTGCAAATAAAAAATAATTATAAGGAAATAAGGATTTTTTTTTTTTTACTTCAGAAGAGTTAATAATACATGATTTGGAAATAGAATGTAGGGCTGTGTTCTTGATATTTAGGAAATGTTTTTTAAACAGTAAAAATATTATTCTAAAAACTTTAAACATTAAATGACTATGAAGGTCTCAGCTTTAAAATCAAATCTAAATTATGTTTTATGTATTTAATGATACCATATAAATAGGTTTTCCTGACTTTAGTGACTGAAAAGTCTAATTTTTTAAAAATGTTAAATTGCATGACTGTATGTTAGAACAAACTTACCTCTTTTTTCAGATTTTGCTGAGTGAATTCCTAAATACTGTGTGGGAACACATTCACAGTTACAATGGCTGGATGGTCTCTGGTTGGCTCATTGCTGCTGATTACCTTCCTCTCTCTGCACTCTGCTGCTCAAAGTATGAATTATTCATAGAAAATCTCTAACACAGCTATAAACATTTATATTACCAGACAATAGCTGTATTCATTCAAATTCTTAGAACCTTTCTTATAAGTTGTAAAGTAGATTTTTATTAAAGACAGATTATTTATTTTTACATGTAGCAAGCTGCAGGGGCAGATGTGGTGAGCCATTCTCTAGAGGGCAGATCTGTACCTGTGATGACGGCTGTCTCACCCATGACGAATGCTGTAAAGACTATGAAGAAGTCTGCACCTCTCGTAAGTATTATACAGAATTAATGGGTGGTCAACTTGGCACCCTTAACGTAATCCTTAATAACATCAGTTTTTTAAACAATTACTCTTTTTTTTACTCTTTTCTATTGTCAGCAGCCTCTTCATTGTCTCCTCATGCTGTTATTTAATATCTTGCACATTGGTATAATGTTTGTACCTGCTGCAAGTTTTGTGGTAAATATTTTTGACATATAAAACTGATGTGGCAAATCTAAAGGCAACCTGACTATTTGTCATTTTTATATCACTTTAACACATGTAACGCATGCATCCCATAAGTGTGATTATCCACTTTTATGCTACACTGACTCAAGTGCAAAATCTACTGAAGAGAAAAGAATAAGGGGTTGATTTTTACTGGAAAACGTAGTTTAGGTGGCAGAGACTTACCCAAGTAATGTTATGAAGTCATGAGGAAGATGATAAAACTTGTTGCATTTTGTAGGTGGCTCTTGCAGGGGTCGGTGTCAGGAGGCATTCCGGAGGGGCAGGGAGTGCGAGTGTGATCCTGACTGCATCCTCTACAACACATGCTGCTCTGACTTTAATACACACTGTGGTAAAACAATTAGATGTTCTTCTTTCATCACAACTTACTACTTCTAACACACATTCAGACATCATGTGCAATGTTTTACATTATATGGCTAAAAATGATAAGGGTGCCATCATATCTATAAATAAGCCTGAAGGTCCACCTGACCAAGTTCAGCTATGAAAGCCTTCACACTTCTAGGAAGGCTTTCTATAAATCTGTGACCTCTGAGACGCAAACCCATTTGTGAGATGAGACAGATGTGTTAAATAGGGACAGACTCATCAGTGCATACCAATGGTATGAACCCAGGGATTTTATCACAGTGTATATGGGTTTAAACTGCACAGCAGCAAACACTGTGTGTGCTGCATCACTGACACTGATCCATAGCGAAACGGTTCTAAACCCACATGCTTTCAGTAATATGATATTTCTAATGGATAAACAATGTGCAGAAAGATTATTTACTTGTTACAGTGTCTTTATTTCATAACATTATTACAAACAATTTTAGATATATCCAGTGAGCCAGAAATGAAAAGCACCCAAGTCATGTCAACAGGTGGAGTATAATTCTGATTTCTCTAGTGTAAAATTATACTCTAAAACCAAATGTTAGAAATCTTATGGTTTCTGTTAACATTTGATTTCAGGGTGCAGTGCTGGAGAGATCACCTTGAGCCCAAGTAAGGAACAGGGGCCAGAACCTCTAAGAAATGGTAAGTTTTACCTGATAATCATAACATTTCTGTGAGTCACAGAACTCAACATTAAAAATACCTAGTCTTTTGATCATGTTCCACCTACAGAACTGTATTTTAAATCCATCAAACTTTACATTAGTTATTAGTATAATTTCAAAATGACACAGAACATTCTTTGTTTTGTAAAGTTGTGGCCCCACTTACAATTTTGCTGATAACAAACCTTAGGATGCATTTATTATTGATGAATTTTGCAGAAAACAAAATACAGATGTGTTTTTTAACCTCGGACATAAACATCTTATTTAAAATCTTTGTAAACATCACATCATAATGCTTTAGCAGACATGATTTTAAAATCTTGCTTTGTTTTTGTCTTTTCACAGCGGCTGGATTAAAACATGTGGACAGTGTGAGTGAAATCATGCCGATAATCGCAGATCTATTAGACCCCACTAGCTCTCCTCATGCCAATCCAACAAACATACTAGGTAAGGGTTAATATTAGTAGATGTTTGGTATAGTACTACAAAAATATTTGGATTTTAATAAAAAAGCACCACAGATCAGGCACTTTTTGTGTAAATCATTATCATCACTGAAATAACGTATGTGATTGTGTTGTAATTACATTGCATTATTTATTTAAATTCAAATATTCAGTAAAGAAAGTTTACTATGAACAATATCTGATACCAGGTTCAGGTTTACCTCACCCTGGAGACTCATCCCCTGGAGAACCCCTCATTGTCCCTATCCAGTTGTCCCTCTCTGTTAGCGATCAGGCAGGTGGAGCTCCTCAGGACATCCCAGCTGGTTCTGAGCTTCGTGCTGGAGCACCCAGCGCACTGATTGACATGGCTCAAGCTCCAGAGGCCAGTGATTCTGCAGCACTGCTAAGTAAGAACATGCAACCCAATATTGTTTTTTATTGAAGTACTAAAAATATTAGTAGCTATTTTAAAATATTTCTGATCCGCTTTCATTATGCTGGTAAATATAATTTAATAACAAGTATGGCATCTTCTAATGTGCCTTATTTTTGTGGAGTAAACTTTTAACTTTTCATAATGTATGTTCAATTTAGTTTATCCTGCCTTATTTTTACTTTTAAAAAAATGCTAAAAATAGGTTATGCTCAATATCAGTATTGATTAATTTTTCATAAAGATGAGACTTCAAGCCCAGACTTCTGTAATGGTGCCCCCATCGATGGCCTCACCGCCCCCTTTAATGGATCGGTCATTGTCTTCCAAGGTAAAACTGACACTGCTAATTATATTTGTGCTAAAAAAAATATTCATACAAATAATAACACACTGTGTTCTGACCCCAATTTTTTTTTTACTACAGGCCATTTCTTTTGGCTTTTTGACCCCAAGACAAAAGAGAATAGTTCTGCTCGCAGTATAAAAGCAGAGCTTGGTATACCATCACCAATCGACACAGCCTTTACCCGATGCAATTGCCAGAAGAAAACATACATCATTAAGGTATTTACTGCAAGTGGACACAGGGGTCAATATTCATAAACACCTACAGTAAGAAGGCCAACTTTTACATTGTATCACTATACAGTATATACTGCCCTGTGAGTGGAACCATCCAATTTATACAGATTTAAGACTGGCACCTTGAGTGCACTGACATGTACACCCCCAGTGGCTATGATCTGTAATGCAGGAATGCAGACTCCCAGACATGTTACCCGCTCTTAAGAATTGAAGCCAGAACCTTCTGCTATTAAGCAAATGTATAATTTTTGCACCACTGTGCCACCCTTGCCTATATGCAATATTTATGCTGCAGTGAGAGAGTATGTGGATATACCCCCACCTAATTTGACTTGAACTCCCTGCATAAAACCCATATTTAAACACATTTTGAATAAATTCTAAGTCCAATAGACAGATACCAATGGGTGCTCAAATAGAAAAACAAAGTTGTAATTACACTACAGCCCACTAACCGTTGTTTTTATTTATTTTTTTCTGTCTTCAATATTTTTAATATAAACCTCAGCTTGGTCTTTTAACGCATTTAGCTACCAGCTTTAAATACCCTCAATTAAATATTTCCACAGGGTGGTGATTACTGGAGTTTTGAAAATGGAGTAATGGAATCTGGTTACCCAAGATCTGTCTCAAAGGATTTTGGAGGACTATCTGGAGAAATAGTTGCTGCTCTGTCTGTCCCAGGCAACAGAAAGAAACCAGAAACCATCTACTTCTTCAAAAAAGGTTTTCAAAAACATATGCAGCACATACAAACATTACATGCACCAAATTTAGTTGAAATGGACAACTTTACTTAAACTGAATAATTATTTTAAAGGTTTTCTTCACTCTGTAGTTTTTTAAAGTTAAATCATACATAAAATTTCATTTCAGGCAAAAATATATAAAAAATGTTTTTTATATATTCTGTATTTCTAAATCCAACCCACACCTAGCTATAATTACAATTTTTCATACTTCAGTAGATCATTGACCTTCAAAAGGCCTACTTTGGATTTTGACTGAACCCTTGTATACATAAATAATATGTGCATTGCCAGCTCTTAACACTGCCTGGTTGCTTAAGGCAGAGGACCGAGCCTTGCTCAGAGGTTTTTTTCTGATGATGCCAATTCAGCATGTTGTATAAGAGTTTGGGCTTCGAAAAATGTGAGCTGTGAAAAGTTTTATATAAATAAGCCTAACTTGATATATTTCTTCCAGTTGCCATTTTTTACACTTAATCAGTTACTGCAGGTGAACAATTCACCCTATGGCAAAATATCAAACGAAATGTTTAATTTTACACTTTTTGCAAATGGAGGAGTGTATAAAAGTTACATTATTGGTAGCAACACAGCACTATGCCCTTTACTTAAACTGTAAATAAAAAAAATCTGGCACCATAGGAACTTTACAACCAAATCATGTTGATTTGATACATTTCAAAATGTACTAGACGAAAAAAATAACCTAAGAATTTCTGCTTTTATAGGTGGGACAGTGCAGAAACTCACATACCCAGCTGGAAGTGCTCCGAGCTGCAATGGAAAAAAGGCTAAGAACTCAGTCACCAAAAACCGTATACCAGGTAACGAACTAGTATAGTAAACATTAGTATGATTTAAGAATATCAGCATCACCACCACATCTGTAATTCTAAATTTGATACAGCATTTTTCCATCTCTATATATGAACACTTTTGTCTCATTTTTCAATACATTTTACCTACAGAAATGAACCTTTGAAAAAATATGTATTATAAAAAGTAATCAATGTTGTTAATATGTTAACAGTATAACCATTAGATCAAAACAATGGCAGATTTAAATTACCTATCTAAACCACAGACATATGTTAAATTGGCTAGATTCCTTATAATGTAACTTCATTTTGCTCAAATTATGTAGTTTTTAGATGACACCTGCCACTTTATTGGGTCACATCCTCATTTCTACACTCCGATACAGTTTACGAATTCTATATACACATTAGTGAGTGGTGTATGAGTAGATAAGACATAGCAGTGCCACCAGTTTTTATTAGTGTAGCTGCAGTGCTACGAGTGATCCAGCATCTATAGAGTACAAGGCCAAAAAGTACTATTTTATTATTATTTATAATAATTTAAAAAATAGGTACAAAAGAAATGCAAAATATCGAACTACCTACAGTTGATTAATTTAAGATCAATTTTATAGTAGTAACCCTGTGCAGTTATAACCGCTTTGTCATTTCTGTAAGGGCTTTAAACAAAATATTTAAGCATTTAAACTGACTTCCAAGATCAAACACTGATGCTGGATTAAAGAATCTCTGTTCAAGTTTGCCCTAAAGGTGTTTATATGGGTTTTACAGGGTTTTGTGTGGGCCAGTCAAAATCAGACCAATCTCATGTTTTTGTTTAGTGAAAAGTAAAACTGCTTAGTAGATCAAAAAAAAGGTTGCACAAATATAAATCATACAATTGTTTTTCCTTAATGTATTTACTCAGAAGTCCGCCTATCTGGAGAGATCAACATTAACTCAAAATGGAAGGGCTTCCCCTCCCCTGTGACCTCTGCTTTGTCCATGCCCAATCCAAGAAAGCCTGATGGATACGAGCACTTTGTCATCTCCTGGCGTAAGTAAATTTTCCACCAATCTGAACATTTTAGAAGATTACCAAGAAGCAGAAATGAGCATTAAACAAATGATCACATTTAAGGACGGTTTTAACTAGATATTCCGACCTTAGTTTCTGCTTATGACCTCCTGCCCTTAATCTGTTTTTTTTTTTTTTTGTTATCAGAATGTGATTGCCACCAGAAAGTTAACTACACACTAAAGTTACAAAATGTATTTAAATAATTGTACATTTTAGGTTAAATTAATTTACTTGCTTTCAAAGATCAAAAGACCCCTATTAAAATCACACTTTATGGCCAAAAGTATGTGAACAAAACAGATTATATTTATTAATCAACAATGTAGCAATGTCTTCCTTTAAGATGATCAGTGACAAGTTAGTCAACTTCATTACAAAAACTTGACAGCTGTATGAGTATTAAACGTTATTTAAAAATATGTGCAGTGTTTTGTTTATTTATTTGGCTGTTCACATATATTTGGCCATGATGTCGGTCCTGCTTGGTTCTAATTATACTTCTAAATTTTCTTTTAATTAAACAGCTAAGATCTTCAGCATTAAGATCAGCGGTGAAATACCGGTCCTGTCATCACCTGCAAAACCACCTGCTGAGCAGAATGAAGTGAGGAGCCTGCTCGGCTGTCCTTAAACAACCATCTGGTACAAAGATGCCCAAGCAAAGCTTGCTTTTAGCTGCAAGTCACTGTTTATAAGTAAAAACATTGATGAGCCTTAATCTTTATTAACAAAACACTGACGTAATAACAATTCCAAAATAGAAAAAACAACTGAAATCAATTCCAATAAAACAAAAAATTGACTAAAATGAATTTTAGAATATGTACAATGCATTGTCAGTACATCGCTATTGTAACTCTGTAGCCTTGAACTAGTGCAATGAATTTTCCAAAGCGCTACTGGTGAGAAGTGTAATCAGAAATGCATGCCTCTGTTAAACCCTCGGCCTCTACCACTGCGGGGGAAACCAACACCTGTGAGAGAGAAAAAAGACCGTTATAAGCATTTGTGAAAAAAGTTTCTCCACAATTACTTCAGACTGAATTAGTTTTACACTAAATAACCCTCTATAATACCCTGCTAATAACATCATGTTAAACACAGCTGCTGTTCTTTCTGCATTTATGCTTTAATAAAAACATGAAATTATTTTAGTCATAAGTATTTTTTTGTTGTGACATTGTAGGTCTTTTATATATATATATTTAAATATTTGTAGAGTGAAAATATAAGAGGTTGTCAGATTAACACATTAAATTCACCATAAGTGATCTCTTGTGAAATTAAATGGTGAGATCAGACATCCTGCACAAGATCAGTTCATGTCCAAACAAACGTTAAATTGAAAGGCCTTATGATTCGACACATTTCAACATCATGAAAATAAAAATAGAGGCTTTTAAAGCTGTTTTTTGTAGTGAGGTCTTTGGTTTTGTCATGCCATGTGCTGATATTGACTGTAGATGTATTGCACTCCTAAATAGAAAGAGGCAGAACACTGCTGAAGCTGAATGATTACCTTCCAGTTAAACAAAGATGTGCTGGCTAACAGCAGCAAATGGAAACAATAAATGGAAATCAGTGCACTCTTCTATGTTTCCTCTGATTTTCACACTGAATGGGGTGGTAGATGTTTAAATGAAAATTTTTAACTCTTAGCTACTCCACAGTACATTAAATTAACAGTATTCACTAAGCCATTGTGACCCAGAGTGCCTACAGAACCAAAGACAGAATGCTCAAAATTACATTGAAACTAAATGAGCATGTTATTACAAACTCTACAAATACTAATAAAAGGTCTTACAATCCAATGTGTTATGCTATCAGAAAAGCTTTTCTGATAACTCCATTTGTAAATATTTTACACAACAACTACCACAAAGTCTAAACCTATGCTCTGGTGCGTGTGTGCATGTGTAATGACCTCTTCTAATAATTTGGGCTCTACGTGGTGGCTGTGCCAGCGATCGAGCTCTTTCTGCAGGTCGAAGATGATGACTGCTGCTAGTATCTAAAGAAGAGACACAAACGCATGTTACAAAAAATTCCAAGATCAGCATCTTTATTAATGTGGGATGTTCTTGGGCAGGTTAAGTGTCTCTGTATAACTATGTAGATTTTAAAAATCAGGTTTTGTATACACTTCAGAGAAATGACATCAAGGCATTAAGACATTAAGGCTACATACCAGATGATATGCCTAGTTTAGACATTTACATGACTCAATTTAAGATCATTGCAAATCTACTTTTAAAGCTACTCAGGTGATCAGCAGCTGTGCGTATATATACCTGGAGCAGAGCTGGATGTCGGTTCCTGGCTGGTAGATGGGAGACTGGCATCATCAGATGGTTGAGCAGGTTCAAGGTCAGACTGACTCTCTAGAGTTGCCTCTGCACTGGTCCTGTTCACACACAAACACAATTCTGTAGAAAAGGCCTGACTAAATAATTAGAATTTTAATAAACTCACATAAGTGGTTTAAATAAACGGCTTATAACAAATAAATGCATTTAATGATTTAGACAAAAATACTCAACGTATTAATTCAAGAAACAGTGGAACTACTGAAGCTGATCTATCTTTTTAAGTAAATTGAAATGACATGATAAAGAGACATTTATTCTCACACACACACACACACACCAACTTACCCTTCGCTCTCTGCCTCTGCCATGAAGACATCATCAGCCTCATCTCCAGGAACAGCCTCCCCTGCTCCTGTTATAGCGGATGTGGAAGTGCTGACCATTGGGACGGACTGGGAGGCTGGCTCCACCATGTCTGAGGGTTGACTCTCAGCAAAAACACTCACTTTGAAAACAAAATCAGGCTTCATTAGGAAAACTGGGACAAACAACAGTAAACAGCATATGTTTGAATAACAAGCAGTGTTAAAGTGTTTACCTGGAGCTGCCACCTGTAGGGGAGTTGTGGGCACACTTCTGCCTCCAGATTCATCATCATGAGCAGCCAAGAACAAAGGACTCTCATACATTCCCAGACCTGTTTCACAACAAAAAGCCACTGATTAGACAACACTATGGGCAAAGCTTGTTACATTTAGCAAACAATATGGGTATATGTGTAAATTGTTTCACTGTACAATAGAAATAGCAATTTGACAAACTCAGACTACATGGCAAGGCAATGGCAAGTGACATGTAAATTGTTTAATTGCACAACACCCAAAACACAGTCACATCTTCTAGCTAGCAAGGACACACAGCACATCCTATATCAAGTTATAGATATGTTGTTTTATATAAAAGGCAAGATGTATCTACATTCACTGTTCATATAAACAGTTCCACCTACCATATACATGTACCATGTACAGGTTTTCCACTAAATAATTTCATTTGTGTGTGAAGGCAGATGAACAAATACTTTTGGTAATAGAGTTGTAAATATTAATCGATTTGAATCCATTACTCGATAATACATGAAATAGTCATGAAGGCTCCGATTTGCATCTCCATTTGGTAATATGTAAATAGTGTAAATACAATATCTCATCTCTGATATAAAGTTCATCTCTGAAAGTCTAAGTGGCTATTTTAAACTCTTGATGTCTGAATCTACTAAATGAAGTGCTTTGAACACTCACCACCATGAGAGGCGAGCTGGCCTAGATCGTTGTGGGACGAGCTTGCCTGGGGAATCATGTTGTCGGGGGGCCCAAAATGGAACCGAGGGACTCCTGCAACCTGAGGAGAACTGAGAGGAACCACAAGTTAAGTCGGCATGTGAACAGAGTGAAAACACAGAAAGTAACTAACCCGGGAAAGTTTAATAACTCCTTCACAAAGAGATGCTTTTACTTACTGGATAGCCTCTGCAAAACCATCGTTGCTGCGGTTAGGAAGCATTAGAGTGGGAGTACTGGGAACCATACGGTCGTCATCATCAAAGAAATGTTGCTGCAAAGGAAAACCGAGTGCTTTAAAAACTACAGTGTTGTATTCTTTATTTGATGCAATCAAGTTCTGACCTGCAGTCTTGAGTTAAGATGCATGAATAAAACATGTCAGAATTAAAAACTGTGATTAATTAATAGATCATTTTGTACCATGCTTCCAATTCCAGGTGTGAGCTGCGGCACACGGCTCATCGATGGGCGCCTGGTCTGACCTGACGGTCTCTGTAAAGCAAGACATGCTACACGTTATATTGTACAAGTTCACAAAAAAAGTTTAAATGGGTCAAGAAATATTTAACATAAAATGAAGTCAATTCACATTGTACTCCGGGTCACTGAAAGGCTCAAAAAACAAAAGTGCTTAAAACTTACACAAAAAGTGTGATGCCTGTTTCCAAAGCAAAACTCAGCTACTGTTTAATGGCTGTAATGTGTGATCATATGGACAAATATTAAAGTCAGACTAAATGGATCGTTTTAGCTACTGCTGACAGTTGTGTGGAATTTTAACAGTTTTACAAGGCGGGATAAATGTAGGACAAATCCTTCTCCTATTTCATATACATGTCCCAATTTTTTTTAGGTCTCTTCGTGTGTTAATTATATAGATATAGAGTTGTGGACTCAAGTTCATCCAAGTGTCTTGGTTTATGTTACTGCTGGAGTAACAACAGGTCTTCTGGTGGGACCTTTCCACTATTTATCTCATTGTTCTTTCTGTCCAGACTAGATGAGCATTCTGCATTTCTTTCATTGTCCGTTGTTGTGTGAAGAGACATTTTACGGTCTTATGTGTGTGTTTGGGGGATGGGTGATCCCTGCACGGGTTACATTGAAAGGCCTCTTCCGCCATTAATAGAATAGAGCGAGTTAGACTGGAGCTCGATATTGATCGAACTGTTTAATGACACGGTAGCATCTACAGAAAGCTTAGCATGTTTTAACATGAGCCAGTGAGCAGCAAAAAAAGGCGGTATAATCTGACACAAATTAAATCACTGCAAGATTGAAATGTGTGGTTGGTCCCATTCAGAACAATAATAAAACTGCCGACCGTAAGCGCTTAAAGAGGTCATGGAATGCCAATATGTTTTGATGTATATATACTCTTCTACCATTGTATTGCACCACTTCTACATTAAATTTCAAGGTTTTAATTACTATGTAGATGAACTTTAAAGTTCTACAATTCACCAAACTCATGCAATTCGAACTCAGTTCAACTCTATTTTTTAAATGCCAGCACAACCATAGAGATATTTATTATTATTTGGGTTCAGAATAATCATCAGTCCTGCAATGACCTTGACTTGGTCATCATGTGTTATCTGTGCTGTATTAGATCAAACACCACAGTATGGTGAAGGTTTTTAAACAAGGTTTACTCACTGTGCACTCTATAAAATCACATATTTGTGTATTTACATGAGCAGTACAACTGAAAAAGGCTGTGGTTCACCTGTGTGAGTGGAGGTCCGAGCTCAGGAACAGGGTGGATGTTGAGGCGAGGTGGCGGGGTATGATGAGGTCTGCGGGGTGATTGGGGAATTCGAGGTGCCTGGGTAGATGAGGTGCTGCTGGAGGTGCATGTTGTAGTAGAGGATGGCTGCACTTCCCTCACAGGCTCAGCTGCAGGTGATGGTACCATGGTGCTCACACTTGCTTCCCCTGAGCAGTTACAAAACAAGATTGTATCACAAAGCTTTTTCTTTCCACTCTCTCCCATCATGTACGTGTGTGTGTGTATGTATATATACCACTGCTCTGAGAAACAGCATGTTTCTGCATGGAATCTGTTGCTCCTTGAATCTCCTGAATCCCAGTTCCTGACCCAGAGACTTCCGCTCTCTGTAATACATAATATTTAAATTTTAAATCATTAAAGTAGCCAGTTACAAAAATAAAAGCACAAATGTGCAGACACACACACAATGTGTAAATACATTATTATGTTATAGTATGTGAGTGCCAAGGTGCGGCATTGGTTAACAAGGTGGATCAGGGTTCGATTCCTCAGTGTACTAGGGTTTCTTCCTGAATATGACCAGTTAAGTCATTTAAAACATTTTTTAGACAAATGTCTAATAAGAATAAACAACAATCACAAAACACAAATTCTAACTTTTGGCAAGTATTTTTATTTAACGACAATAACCAAAGTCATGTTTTCGTGTGAAGGTTGTAATTTTTCACTAATGCTAGCTTCAGAAGCTACAAGGCAAATGTTAACATCTGCATCATAGATAATCCAAAATTTAAAATCCATTAAGCCAAGTTTTAAAAGAACAAACCTCAGCAGCCTCAAATGTCTCGTTAAAGTCTCCACTTCCTTCATTACTTTCTTCTCCCCCTGCCACAGCTCGCTCTGCTTCATCATTCCCAACCCCTTCGTCTTCCTCCCCGTAATCCTGAAAGAAAACGGAAAAAAGGCCAAACATGCATCCAATCAGTGTTTAGTTTCAGTGCATTAATTATCATAACCTTAATTCTATTAGCTAACTATTAAAACAATACGGCACAAAAGGGCATGCATTATTGTGAATAAACAACAGGAAAGGAAACAACCCTCTTCCCATGGGTTATTCACAATAATGCACAACCTCGAGTGCCTTTTTGCTTTTATAACAACACACTTAAGAAAGTTTGTTTCATAAATGCATTGGCTGAAAGCAAAAATCACTAATGAACTCACCTTCCATGACAGAATCCTGTCTGTTTTTTTAAATAAACCCTGGTGCAAGTAAAAAAATTTCAGTTTTTTTTAACAATGAAACTGCCATCTAGTGGCCAAATTACAAAACGCAGTTAATAAAGAGAATATATTGTATATCGTGCATGTGTACAAACGTGAAGCGTGAGAGGTGTGGGCTATTGTGAATAATGTCAAAGCTAGACAAGCAGCTCAGCAAATCAGATTTAAGAACTGGAACTACCCATTCAATAATCTTTTTTATACACGGGACAACACTCAACGTAGGACCGACATGATGTTTACAGATTTTTGTCCACAACACTTTCATGGCATTGTACAAAAAAGTATTTAAACTGATCAGTTGGTGCAGCTATTATTCTAAATATGCTGCATTAAATTACATGAGTTTGTTTGTTTTTAGGGTACACGTTTTTTAAAAATTATATAACTGGTAGTTCCGTTCCTTAAATCTGATTGGCTGAGCCGTGTGTCCAGCCGTGACATTACTGACAATAATGCACACCTCTGACTGCTTCACATATGTATCAATCATCAATATTTACAATAAATAACATGAAAGTAATGTAACTAACACTTCTTTTCCATAATTTCTTTACAATAACGCATAACCTTGAGTGTCTTGTTGCTTTAATGTGTTGTATTGTGCTGTGTAAGTAGTAAGCTTAGTGCAGTCGATTAGATTTTTTTTTTAAACAGGTGTTTATGCCTTTTTGAGGAAAATGCATGGTTCATATGCTCTGATTAGAAGTCTGACCTGCTCAGCTTCCTCTTCACCATCATCTTTGCCACTGCTGCTGTCTGTCTCTATGACAATGACAGCATGTCTTTGCTCGACAGATGAATCTTGAGACTGTTCTTCCTGATCAACAGGTACCGATTGAGCTAGAGACTCACTTGTCCTTTCTCCATACGCAGAAAAACCACTCTGAGAGTAGAATACTGTTACAGACAACTGAAATGATGTTAAAAGGATAAAAAGCAGACTGGAAAATGTTACAATATTTACCATGCCATCATCTGGAGCTTCCTGTGCGCCTTCAGGAGTTTCTGGGTTTGTATCATTACTTTCCTCAGCAATAATGTCTTCCTGCAAAAATATAAACCTATATTTATATTGGGAGGTTGAGTTACATATTTTAAAATTCTAATAATTATTATAGTAAACATCCTGTACTGCATCTAACCAGAGTGCAATAAGTGCATAGTTTACTGTATATACAGCATCTACAATATATACAGTATTTACAGAGATGTAGGTGGTATGGACATAAATATGGTACTGGGGTGAACACAAAATTAATTAGGAGTGTAAATAACAATCCTTTTAAATTAATAAATCGATGATACAGCTGGCGATTCAATGCATCGATTCAGCTGCAAGAGTATTGTATAATGTTTATATGATCTTTTTTCGCCTGTATTTAACATGCACTCTGACGTACACATACTATCTCATTTGAGCATTAAATAAGCATTAGACTTATTACAACTGATCTTATTATACTTTATATTACACTTTTTAACAGAGTAATTGTTCCATTTACAGTGCATTGATCACAACTGCTATAAGTCTGGTAAACATTGTGTGAATAGAATACTGATTCTGTATCTCAATAAAAGGCAAATATTTTTTGTTGATTTATTTGAAACTTAAGTAAAAACTTAATAAAATACATTGAGTGTCGGATTATATTGAATTATGGGAAATTGAGTATCGAAAATAATAAAATTGTTTGCTTGAAGAATCGATATCGGATCAAATAAATCATAAAGGCTCAGATTTACACACCCTAAAATTAATGTATGATAAACATGCTGGGTACTATAGACTAAACCCCTAACCTTCAGATTGACAGCACTCGATCTACTGAGCTACCAAATTTTAACATATGAAGAAATGGATATGATGTATAAACAAGTCCTAACGGGCAATAAATGCGTAAATAACACACAAAAAATAAAACTACTTTCACCTCAAAGCCGACATCTTGAACAAAGCGAATCTTTTTATGCACAGGGGGCTCATTTGTGTCATCTTGTGTGCTGTCTGTCACTTCTGAGGAACTCTCCAGCTCGTCCTCTCGCACACGCTTCTGCAGAGAGGAACCCGCACTCGCCGACACTAAAACATAACATACCCATTTCCATTTTAAATAACAAATACAAACTTGTTTGAAATGTACACGTCAGTACAAAAAGCCACTAAACTAAATGCATGATCCTGATGTGCTGATAAAAACCTTTTAAATCTAATATACACAATTTTTTTAAATGCAGTAATTTATTTTCGTGCCACACTAAATATAATTAATGCCTCTTTGTAAATAAATGGGAGGAGGGGTGAGAGGCAGCTTTAAGCATGCACAGTTAATTTGCATGTGAGTGCAGAGTCTCCAAAGGTCTGCAAGAACACCAGAAAAAGTCAATAGATTTGTCAATATGCAAACACTGTCAAAATGCAAACACTGTCATCTAGTGGTCAAATTACAGAACACAGTTCATAAAATGCATCAGGAAAGTACTGTAAATCAATCTCATATTGTTACTGGTCTATAAATGTCTAAATGGTGTAGGACCAGTGTAATTATCAGATCTGCTACATAAATGAGCCGAGCAGAACTCTTAAATCTTTAGGAACTGGTCTATTAGTCCCGCCCCAGGTGAGATCTAAACATAGAGAAGCAGCGTTTAGCCACTTTGCCGCTTTTAAATGCAATCTCAATGAGAACATTAGAAGAGCTTTAGACGCTTTTAAATCCAGACTAAAAACATTCCTTTATGAGCAGACATACAGTTCAGTTTAATTCATTAGTCACTATTAACTACTGTTTTTATTCTTTTCTTACTTTTTACTTTACTTTTATTGCACTATTTTCTTTATTTTATTCATATTTATCTTTCCCTTATTGAATTATTCTGATTATTTTAATGGCTTTTACTACTCTGTAAAGCACTTTGAATTGCTTCTTTATGAATGCTGCTTTTAAACTCAAATGGTCCCAATAATTTCAATGACAGCCATTAGGTTCGACAGAAATGACAGATTTTTAGTTTCACTCTACAATATACAATTCTATATAAATAGGAACCTGATTCCACACTTGGTTATGTTCATGTTTTTGTTTGCATATTGCTTTGTTTAGTGAAACATGTCTGTTTTGAAGGCTCACCTGTGCCGAACATACTAGTGGAGGTGGACGGTCTTTCCATCTGAGAGCTGTGCACTGTCTCCATCATGGTTGTTGCAGGCTCCTGACTGGCCTGCTGCTGAGTAGGCTGGACAAAAGCAGTCGCTTGGTTCTGCTGCAACGTAATGATTGGCTGAGTGCTCTGAACGTTTGGACTGGTGGAGCGCACAGAGCTGGTCCCAAATATGGGCACATACTCCACTGGTGCCTCAGAAGACTGGAGAGCTGAAAAGTAGAGTGAAATTTAACAAAAAAAATAGTCTAGTGCATATAGTACTAAAAAACATCCAGTACAACAATAGACCTACAGAGGAAACAGTTTGTGCTTCTTACCCTCCTGTGTGTCCGCTTGAGCTGTGGGCATGACTGTGGCAGTGGGCGTGCTCACTGGAGCAGGTGTGATCATTGGTCGAATGCTGGCTCTAGGAGTGGCCTTGCTGCCTGGGATTGTGGGAGGCTTGGTGGCAGCCCCGGCTACAGGCGTGGGCTTGATGTTGGCTGTAGGAGGCTCAGTGGCACTGGCACTGGGTGCAGATCAAAAATAAATTTAGCATAAACATAATAAAACAAATTTCTAATAAATTAAATCCAGAAAAAATAATAATATTACCCTCCTCTGTCGGCAGCTGGAGTGGACTTCAGGGAGATCTGTCTACTTTCGGTCGGCCTCTGCTGCTCCTGAGTCTACAGAAATTAGGCGCTTAACAGTTTTAAAAATCTAGAATATTTTTGATTTGAACCAAGAATCCCTGACATTTAATTACCTATTTCTTTCAACTTAACACTAAATAAACTGATTAAAAGTTTTAAAAAAAAACTACAGAAAAGAATGGTAATGTACCTTGCTGATTCCCTGATCCAGAGACTCATCTCTTTGCTCGCCATGTCTCTCTTGCTGCTCACGCAGTTCTCTCAGCTCCCGCTCCTGGCGGCTCAGACGACCTTCATACTGCGACTTTAGTGCACTCATCCTCACCTCAAGCTCTTCCCGTTGTTGCCTCAACTCTTCGTTATCCTTAGTCAGCTTTTCCTTCGCATCTAGTCCATAATAAAAAGCAGGTTATAGTAACACCTCATGCTACTCATATTTGAAAACTGAACTTTGTTCTCTTTGACTTTCTGAATTTCAACTCATATGCATATTCATTTCAACTTTTACTCATAGCTCATACCTATAAAATAAAGCAATATATAAATCAAACAGTTTATCCCTTAAATGCTAGCTGGATAAAGCATGGGATATAAGATTCAGAACTGGAGCCATGCAGAGATTTGTGTTTTGTCTTATTTAACAGCAAGACATCATTACCAGATTAGATGATTGAATTGATTTGAACCATGTG